>OX155965.1:21181006-21316006 GCA_944548615.1 Micropterix aruncella
TTTTCAGGTCATTGAGTTTATGGTTCTTTAAGGGGGTTTGAAATTATTTAAAAATTCGTTAATTTTTCAGTAAAATTCGATTGTTATACGAATTTTAGTAAAAACTAGTAAACTTACAAAGTGTACTATTTGTTTGAATATTCTACAACTTTTTTAGTCTTAAATTACCGAAAGTTATTTTTCATTATGACAATACCAATAAAAGACTTTGTAATCATTTTTAATTGAATTAATTACTGTTTTAACATCATACTTCGGTAGTTTCAGGCAGGGCATTTTACCTGTGTGGATCTCTATTGCGGCAAATGTCATATGCCACTTTAACTTTCATACAGAGGACCGTTTTCTCTAAATGATACATTTGCAAAAATCTTTTTTTATAGGATGAAGATTTTTACACTTAAAACGTATCTTAAGAATTAGGTTAAAATTAAACAAATAATTTCTTAAGTCAGATATCAATGAATGTATAAGCATACTGATAATTATAATTACCAATCTTCTTCGTATTAATAAAAGTAAGAGTTTTTATCAAAACGATACTTTTGCAGTAGATGTGTCGCTTGGACAAAATCTTTCACGGTAATTTCAATATTAATAGTTTTATAACAATTGGTTCCTCGACTCTTATTCAAGTCATTATCTTGGTAGCGTCTTTTTACTATTGTTTTCTAATATGTCTGTGAAATAACATGTCAAAATCCTTTTTTCACAAGTCACAGAATCACAGATAATCCAGACAAATAATGCTCAAAAGGGGAGTGTAGAAAGAAATGGAAGAAACACAAATTTTGACTTTTTGAACTATTTTGCACTTATCAGGAGGAAACCTACTAAAATTTGCCATTCTTAGGTAGCAAGAAGGGGGGGGAGGGAGGCCCACGTAGAGGGTCCTTTTATTCGATCCTTTGCTTATTTCGGAAATTATGCGTCCTAGCGATAATTTAATTTTATGAAAATTTAAAGCTGACAATATGTAGCACAAGTTTGACTTATACCATATTTTCTTTATTCCGCATAGTTTACAATCTAAGAAAAAGTTATAAAGATGAGTTATAAAATATTAAATTTTCATCAAGAATATGTCCTATTTTAATATTTTATCTTAAACTGTTCAAAAGTTAGAGCAATTTTAACTTTATTTAAATTCCGAGATTTTGCAGAAAAAAAATACTTTTGTTTATTCAGCTGTTCCGCTGCTCTAACTTTTATATAAACCAATATATACTGACTTTGTAGTTAAAATTGTGTTAGCTAGATTTCCCTCTACAATTTTTTTTTTGAGTGAAATACTATGGATTATGTATCTCTTTTGATCAACTCACATTTTGTGCCTGCTAGAAAAGAGTTTTTTGTCGTTTTTTTTGGAATTTTATTTCCCTGATATCTTGGGTCTGAGAGAATTATATGAAACTATTAGAAACCTATTTTTGAAAATAAACCTTATAAATAAACCTCCTTTGTCCATTAAAATACGATCGATCGATAGTCATTAATAATCAGGCTGCACCTTCAAAATATCTAATCTTCTTATTTCACAGTGTTATTGCAGACGATAAAAATAGATCACCTTTCTAATTTTAGATCAAAGACGATTAAGACTACTACGTGATCCTCGTGTTATTGAAGCTACTTTCCCAAAATATATCCCTCGGTTTTCCAATCCCGCTCACTGAGTCATTATATACAAGGTGAGTGGATTTTTTCCGAGAAATTGATTCGAGATTACCGACCGGGCTAGTGGACTCGGGCGTTTCATTAACCCATATATGCGGTACGTGCCCTCGCTCTGATTACACGGGCTTTGTGCCGTCGGACTAAATTGAGTTTTACGCATGGAGTAGCTTACCCACGTGTACACTCCCAGGTTAAATAGCAGTCACATTAGAGTTCAGCCCCAGCGTCTCTATACGATCCAACCAGTAGCAGTAATCTAGGAATCACTATTATTAATTTTGTATGGCGATGGTAGTAATATAATTTTACTGATTCTGCGATATCTAAGGATCAATTGTCTATTTTTTGCGTTTTCAAACAGATATTTTAACCAATTAAAGAATAACCATATTTATGACATATTCTTGGTGAAAATTTAATGTTTTATAACTCACCTTTATAACTTTTTCTTGGATTGTAAACTATGCGGAATAACGAAAATATGGTAAAAGTCAAACTTGTGCTACATATCGTCAGCTTTAAATGTTCATAAAATTAAATTATCACTAGGACGCATAATTTCAGAGATAAGCAAAGAATCGAATAAAAGGACCCTCTACGTGCCCCCCCCCCCCCCAACCTTGCTACCTAAGAGTGGCAAATTTTAGTAGGTTTTCCTCCTGATAAGTGCAAAATAGTTCCAAAAGTCAAAATTTGTGTTTCTTCCATTTCTTTCTACACTCCCTTTTTGAGCATTATTTGTTTGGATTATCTTTGATTCTGTGACTTGTGAAAAAAGGATTTTGACATGTTATTTCACAGATATATTAGAAAACAATAGTAAAAGATTCTGGTTCTATAATACGAATAATTTATAAATCATATTTTTTTCCATATTATTGGGACATCAGAATATTACCATTAGCAAAAAAATATGTTTCAATATATACCTACCGTATTTTATTTTGAATATTGCGAATAACCAACGAACTCTAGTGATTTTAATTTTTTTTTTTATATAAAATGGCGAATTTTAAATTTTTGTTTTTTTTTTTTTTTTAGTACCTTTTTTAGTATGTACCAATGACCTCTTAGGTAAATAATAAAATTATCAAATTTTGTAAAAAGTCGTAAGTTTGGATCTTAATGGACCCTAAGGACACGTATGTCCCATCAATTAATATAAATTCTATTGAACCAATTTTCACAGAACTTGATATAGGTACATGTTAATATACATCATCCAATAGTTTTATGTATCAAAAACTTCCATACTCTACCGCAAAGCTTATGGTCCTTAAAGGGTTAAGCGCTTATACCAAAGTCATTGCAAAATTTAAAAAAAAACGGTGTTACACTTCAAGACTTTCCCGGCAAGTAGCCAAGGACTGATTTATTTTGAGCAATCGTATCGGGCGGCGTGGTTTGTTTCTCGGCTAGCCTCGGGCGGTTCGGCGTAAATATTTGAATAAAATGTATGGCGGAATTAAAACATTATTTTGTACCTTGACTAAAGCTTGGTATTCCTACCAAAATTTTACAATATGCTATAAATAAGATAAAAAACGAATAACCGCGTGAAGTTTGTAGCACCCGATTTTTTCTAGGGTAGACTCTAACCAGTCGACCCTAGACAACGACGGCTGCAACGTGGCCGAAACGTCGAGTGCTACAAACTTCACGCGGTAAATTCGTTTTTTATCTTATTTATAATGTCAAACATCCCCGATAGTCTCCGATTTCATATTTCACAATATGGTTTCGGCAAACACAGTATTTGTGTACCAAATTTCAAGTCTCTAAGTCCAATATTTCGATATTGATATATTATTATGACTAGTGCGGTCCTGATGGACCGATTTCAACTACCACCTTTCCAACTCTTACCATTACCAAATGATGCCTGCATGCCAAATTTCAACTCAATTGGTTGATGCGTTTGGGCACTGTCTTGGAAAAGTGCACATCCAAGACAGACACACAGTAGGGCGGTGTCGACTATACCGGGCCATCACTCCAGGCTAGTATAACGATATTTGATCGTTCTTTTAGCCGTGGGATGACCGTAGAAGATTTAGAACCAAGACAATCTACTCTTTAGCTCCGCCAATAAACCCGTTAGAGGCCAACGCCTTGCGGTAAGGCACCGGGAAAGGTAACCAGCGGACAGCCACGCCCCCTAACTACCAGATTTGGTAGGATATCTCTGTCTTGAGTTAACCTTCAGGATACCTCAGTCCTTCGGACTGGTTACGGGTCCGAAGTCGCTTAAGCAGCCTCTACCTGCTGTATTACAGCGGTAATTCAGTTTGAATTTATCGCTGACCTCGGCGTCCTTTGCCCTTAGTACCACACGGGATCGGATGGCTCAAGGGCATGACAGCAGGTCAACATCCACTTCCGCTGCTTAGGAGAAGAATATTTTCATTGTCTTCGGACTCCTTCAGCAATTAGTCAGAATGCACAACCGATTGGTCCCGCCGGACGGTGCGCAAACCGTCCAATAACGCTGGGATGCAATCCCACTAGGTGAAACCGGACCACCAGCTTGTGAGACCCGAGAGTCTTATCTGGGCTAGCCTTCCGCACGAGGAGGCTTCTAAATAGGAGCTGAATCGTGATTTGAGCCGATCCGAGAACAAAATGGATCTTGTGGCCCAAGCTGCACAGAACCGTTCCCTAACAAACACAGACAGACACACAGATCGGCAGAGAGACAGGCAGACACACAGACAGACTCTAATCTGAAAATGATCTTGATCATCTCAGGGAGCTCAAAATGGATATTTCCGTCTTCTTCTTGATTGATATATGACTAGTGCGCCCCCTGGTGGACGAATAACAACCACAATTTTCAACTCTTGCCATGACCAAATGATGCCTTTATCCCAAACTTTAGCTCAATCGGATAAAGCGTTGGGCGCTATCGTAGAGAAATACACACACACACACGCACATGGACACACAGAAACACAGACAGACTTCAATTTGGAAATGGTTTGATCGTCTTTGGGGGGTCTAAACGGATAATTCCGTCTGCATCTCTCACAAAACTTTCCCTGGTCGGTTGGTGGGCCGGGAAAGTAAAAAACATCAGAATAGGCTATCTCTTAAGATGGTCTGAACATTGCTTAATTATCCCAAAAACATATATACACGCGGTGCGACAGAAAGTAATGAGACTGTTTTTTTTACAACAATTTTAATTTATTTTTCAAATCAATATTACCTATTCCTTTATAAATAGTTCTCCTGGGCATCATGGCATACATCGGCATATGCATTTTATGCATATGCATATATTGAGATGTCAACCACAACGGGCGAACCCGTCACCGCAGGACGTTTTAACGATTCATCGTTCTATCGACCGTGCAGTGAGCGTAGAAGATTTTGGACATAACAAATCCGACGTCTAGCTACGCCACAACCCGTTAGAGACCAACGCCTTACCGCGAGTAGCCAGGTATGTTACCTGGCGGGCGGCACTCGCGCCCTAACTACCAATTGTGACCAGATTTCTTCGGTCTCTCGATTGATTCCGAGTTCCAGGTCGCTTGCGCGGTCCTCTCCCTTACGAAGCGGTGAAACGGAGTATACCGAATCTATCGCGGACCAAGGCGTCCTTTGCCCGACTATGAACCGGGATCGGCTGGCCAATGGTCATTTCAAGAGCAGTCGCCGTAAGGTAGACAACTACCCCCGCTCTATAGGAAACAATACAGTTCCCAGACTCCCCCGATTGTTAGTCGGAGAGCACAATCGATTGGCTTGCGCCGCTCGGTGCGCAGACCGTCCAGGAGCGCCAGAGGATTGATTCCCAGGGGAGACTGGTTGACCCAGTGTCCTACCCAGGCTCGCACCCCATGCGTGGAGGCCATCGGATGGGTGTTGACCCGTGAGTATGACCGACCCGGAAACAGAATGGGTCTTCGTGGCCAACTCAGCAAGGGCCCATTAGCTCCCAAAGCCGACATATGCATATAACAATGATGTATGGGCCCTTATATTCCATGTGATTAAGTGAATTCTAAATATATAGTCTTTCAGTTTTCAGTCTCCGTAGAGATCGCCATTAGTAATAGCTGCACAGTTACATTAGTGCATAGAAAATTACATACAATCATAGTCATAGATTATGATGTACATAGAATCATAATCAAGCAGCGGCAAAGGTCCATAGAATGATATTGTTTTGAATATCTAATTTCTTATTAATTTATTGAAAAATAAATTAAGACTGAATTGAATCTGATTCTCTACAAAACAGTCGTTTATTATATTTTATGTACGAGCAATACTTGTGCAAATCCACATATTATTATGATGAAATTACTGATAGACTTCCCTTATATGACAATGATTTCCTCTCTCGCTCTTTCCATGATTGGTATCTTTCACAATACCCTTAGAAGCCTACTCTGTAATGCATACATAGCTAAACTGTAGCTTTATTTTAAGACACCTCTAAAATTTTGAAGGGTTCTTTCATATAACCAAACTAGTTATTCTCGTCTGATTTCTGTAGGAATATTTAATAATACATGAAGTATGATGAAAAATCTCTACAGATTTTTCATATAATTTTCCACTCATATAGATGTAGCATTAGTAAATATTTTTTAACGCTTTAACTTCCAATGCTATATCAACGGGGCACCCCTCCGTTGAAACATCGCCTGCTTCGTGTTCTCCTACGTCTGGTAAATGGAAAATTACGTGCAAACGGCCTGGCAGCCGCTGTAAGGCGATCATATGTCGGATATAAAAATGGCGTCATCCGTTAAGCTTTAACCGGATGTTGGCCGCTATTTTAGCAGGCAATTTAGCTGTCACCCCAAACAGATAACATCTGAGCTGAAGGCGTTATTCTTCTATGATACGCATTTTTTTTTAAATGACGTATATTATGTAAACAGTATTATCCAAACAATATTAATATTGCCTACCCATACTATAGAATGCTCTGGATTTCTTCTTAACTCCATAACATATAAAAAATATTTCTAAATTGGAATAATTAATCGGTTATATATCCATTCTTTATTCACAATTATATTCACCTCACAATAGCCTATACATTCACAATAATCATTATAATAAAATATAGTTTTATGTCGATATCCAGTATTGACTCTAGTTCAAAAGTAACATAAATCACTATACCATCATTTCGGAGTAATGTGCACCATCACGAGAATGATGTTCATGTTGATAACTACTCTTCCCTACTAATGGACACAATTTAGTACACGGATTCTGTAAATTAAGAAGTTCAGTAAAACCAAGGACTCCTTTCCAAAAACGGGGTAAGAGGGGAAGAGAGTACGCTTTAAGAATTTTGCGAATCATTGAATTCAATATGACCAATTTTATTTTCTCAAAAAATACATTATGTCACACAAAGTATGTAAATAGGGAATGTTTGCTTTACAAACAAACATAAAAATTCTAGTTTGCACCGAATATCCACGTTTTGAAATGCTGGGGGAAAATCGATTTTGGGAAAATGTCTGTATGTGTGTGTTTGTATGTGAGTCCGTACCCACTGTATCTCAAAACCTACACGATTAATTTATAAACTAAATTACGTACAAAATTAGTTCATCCCAATTCAGAGATTTAAAAGTGTGTTGAGAGATATTCGCATTTTATTTTAAAATACCGTCCTATTCAAAAATTTTAAAATCCTAAATACGTTAATACTGGCTGTAGAAAAACGAAAAAATATAATTTACAATTCTTAGGACACTGCCTACACTTTTCGGCTTCGTCACTTTTCGGCATCGTCAGCAGATTTTGAAATAAACATTCTAGGTTTAATCTCAAAATGTAATACTACATAACACCATTATTATTAATGCTAGAATGGAAAAAAGTTTGTTAAAATGTTTTCAATAATAACTCTGACTTTATTGAAAGTAAGGGAAGAAAATGAAAACTTTAAATATTAAATCTGAAAATCACGATTATTATAGAATTATTTTTTTCGATTTACATAGGTCAATAATGCAATTCTCCGGAGGTCATTATTATTATATTGTGAAAACAAATTTTAAATAAGAAAAATGACTCTGCAGGAGAAGTGTTTGCGATTTTTGTTCTTCGACTTCTTTTGTTTGCCGAAGTTTTTGAAGACATATAGAATATATTGAATGGAATCACTATCACTATCATATAATCGCAGTGCAACCGTGCCAAAAAGTTGACAGCCAAAGCGAGAACCACTCCAGCGAGGGACGAGGTCGTGGCCCGCTTCAACCCCGCCACTTCCAGTTCGACACTATCCCTGATAGGCGCTTATACGGATATTCTTTTCAAATCCACTCAGGGAAAACTTTCAACGTTTGAAATGTAATATCATTGAATATTTCAAATAGGGTAATTAAATTTAAATATGTATTGCGTATATAGAGATAATGGTATTTCATTTTAAATAATTTTCCTTATGTTTTATACTAATTTATTCAGAATTTAATCTAGTAAATAACTAGGTTTTATCCTTTTTACAAATGATAGATATACTCGTAAATATATAGATGACGTTACGTAGTAACGAATGTATGTAAATAGAAACGAAAACATTCTTATGGTGTCGTTTTTTTTTTCTTTGGATTAACACCAGAAATTTTAGTGTTATCTTATAGAATGCTTTGAACTAAAGAAATTTTGGTTTTAATACGATGCCTATTTTTTGTTCCAATCTTAGGATTTTTGGCTCTTAGGTAGAAATCTATAGGTTGTCGAATTTACTGAATTTATACCAGAAAACCTCAATGAAAACTAACATTGCATTGGTATTTTTCTTGACTTGACTTAAGCTACGGCACATAAATTCGCGATTGTGGAATTTGAGGAACTTAAAGTTAACGATGTAGAATTGGATTAATCTCGTAGCTATATTACTGCACGAGACAACGTAGCACAAGGTTGCTCACTTGGCCAACTAAGCCAAGTGATCCACCTATTTTCTATGCTAGCTTCATTTTTAGGGCTCCGGTGTGTTCTATATCGACGATACTGTATTTCTATTCCACGGGGACACATGTTGTCTGTATGATTCGTATGATCGTCGACTTATCAGAACGTTGCATAAATCATTTCGTGATCTCAAATAGGGCATAATATATGAGGTTGATTTGGATGCTACGTAATATATACTATAAGTACCTAGTAACTTATAATTATTATATATACAGGGCGAGTTTTAATTAACCGGCATCCTTAAAGGAGGTAAATCGATACGAGCAAGTAAGAAACTTTTGATAAACATTTGTAGATAAATCAAAAACATTTCTTTTTTTTTTAGTATAAAAAGCGCTACTATGCGCTATCTATAGGTAGGTAAAATACCACTAATATTGTTTATTACCAATATTCTGCCTACCGCTAGATGGCGCAGTGCGCTCAAACGCCTGTCAAACAATTATTTAAGTCAGGTAAAAAAAAATGTGTTTTTTTTAAACGAAAAAAGTTGCCTACCTGCTCTTACTGATTCACCCCCTTGAAAGTTGCCGTTTAATTAAAACTAGCCCTGTATTTCGTCTATCTGTATATAGCGGCGCAAGTTGTGATATATCCGGAGCAAGAGCGCAGCGTTTATAATATGTATGGTTGATAATTGGCCTATATTGATCCTGCTTATTATGTAGGAGTTTTGGTTCCAGCACGTATATAAGAGTAAATACGTACATAAGTTTATTCCATTTCAGCAGTGCGCTCGTCGCCAAATACGTTTAAATAAACCCGTCTGGTTCGTCTTAAGCGAAGCCGCAGTTTGCGGCACCGCAGCGTCGCTCTGGTCGAGCCTGGCGAGCGGCAGCGTCGCTCGTCGTCACCGCCACTGGAGGTGGCGTCGACAACTTAAATCACTTTCCCAATATAAGCTAGACAGATAATTTTCATCAAACTACCGCCCGATGTGACCATTGATTTAGAAATAAAGCACTGATAGGACCATTCTCGTTAAAAATTTCCAGTAATTAAAATTAAAATTAGGCTAGCGCGGTAGGCGGGTTGTTATAGATAATGGTTACTAGAGAAGAAGAGGAAGAAGAGCTGTGCCGAAGCGGAAGCAGTCGCATGCGCACAAAATCTTTGGTTACCGATCCGTGGTTCATGCTCAAGACGACGTATATACGGTACTCGACGCAAAATGGAGGCTGAAAAATAGATGTTGAATCGATTTTAAATTATCGATATGTCTCGATTGATATAATAAGTTAATAGTAAAAAGAAAAATGTCAAAACAAGCTTTTATTAAAATGCTCTGCTTTGAGCCACCCCTGGGTGCAGCAGCCATATCATAGTGGAACTTAGAACGGGCTATCATAATTGAATTCGTATACAAAATATCGTGTCTGTGCTGTTGACCGTTTTACAGTCCCCTCGTTGGAAGCCAATCCTGGGTGCAGCAGCCTTATCGCGGTAAAACTAAGAACGGGCTATCATAATTAAATACGTATACAAAATTTTGTTTCTGTGCTGTTGACCGATAAGAAGTCCCCTGGGTGTATGTAACAGCTCTGTCACGGTGAAACTTAGAACGGGCTATTATAATATTATGACCAAAATTTCGATTCTGTGTCGTCAACGGTCGAAAATTTCGACCGTTGACGAGTCCCCTCGTTGAAAACCAACTCTAGGTGCACAGCCCTATCGCGGTAAAACTTAGAACGGGCTATCCGCATTGAATACGTATACAAAATTTCGTTTCTGTGCTGTTAGGTTGAGCAGACCGTTGAGCAGACATCTCATCGGTAGCCAACCCTGGCTGCAGCAGCCATGTCATGGTGACATTCAGAACGAGCTATCATAATTTATTGCGTATACAAAATTGTGGGTCTGTCCTGTTGACCGTAGAAGAGTAGTCGGTGCTAGAAAAATACCGCAGCAAAAGTCGACGACAGCGTAAGAAGCAGAGCCGAGCGTCAAGCAGTCAAAGGAGACTATAACTTTTTTCCGATATTACATATTTCACGAAAAGACGCAATCGAGCCAATCTCTCCGCAGTAGCTAGCGAACCATCCTATGCAATGATTGGTGACTCAAATTCAATTATTTATTTATTTAATACTTGTACAAAGAAAAGTAGTTATATTGTTACAGAAGTAAAGAATGCATACATTATAAAGAACAGTTTAAAATAGTTAAGTAGCAAATTACGCTATGCACACCTGACTAGGCTTCTCAGGCCTGTATCTAGATGCACATGATGCATATGGTATAAAAACATGAATACTATTACACTTTTATAATTCTAAAAGAAAAAAGAAGAGAAAAGGAAGAAAACAAATATAAGTAACCAAACCTCCACCGTTTTATATTAACAAATATAAACATATTCTTTAGATTTAAGTAATAAAATTCACAACACATTATGTGATAATAATAAACACAACATATACATAAATGATACAAAATTCACATACATCGATATATACTATAATTCGCCTCATAAAAAAAATCGCCTAATACTATAATTCGTAGCAGTTAATTTTCTAAACGCAGGTATCCAAGTTTATTAGTCATCTGTTAAATTTAAAATTAAACTTATCAATAGTGGCATTTTTTTAAAAAATGTCATCGATGCTGTTAAAAAAATGCTTCATCAACCTTGGCAATACCAGAGTATATAGTACCAGTCGACTTGAAAGTCTTTAAACACCAGACCAAAACCTGACTTTGTCGGAAAAAGATGTCCACTATTTCGAAAAGAATAAAAACGCGCCTGTCTTTGAAAAAGGGAACTAATGTATTTATAATTATTTTTAATACATGTTTTTTATTAAATATTTGTGACTTATGTATGTATAGATACAAATATATTTTCGGAATGTACTGAATTAGAACTTTTATTTGACACTAAACACCATATATTTATGTTAAATCATTGACATTTGGAGATTTGGATATTTAGACTACTATTTACTTAATATTTGGACAGCTAATGTACCGTATGGCACTCGAGATGACATAACGATTTATTTTAAATCGTTTCTACCATTAAGAAGTTAAGGTGCAATAAACAAACGTAAACATACATAGCATCCTTTCTTGTTGGGCAGTCGTGTAAAAGGAGTTCACTATTGCGACCCCATCAAACCAAGTACATTGACCGATGCAGAGTCATAAGAAATGAAAATTTGACTATTTGGTAAGAATGTTGGGACTGCGAGAAGACTGACCGATTGGAGTACCGTTACATTCTTTCCGTTTCAGAGCGAATAGAAAGACATTTCCTGACCACAAAATATAGGTGGTCACGGAGACTTAAATGGCAAACTTGCCGAACTAAGACAAAACGAAACCCCTTAGTGATCATCTGGAGCTGGTCTTTAAACTGCAGAACATGTCACTTGGATGTGTCTAATTATGAATGATGACACTACATGGGAGACCGGCAATAATTCGTTGAATCCAAATTATACAACACTCTATTTTGGAGCGTTTATTGTTCACCAACAGACTTAGTTAAGTTGTTACATTCGCTCATTGCTTAATGTTTGAAGTTTATCTCTTTAACAGTTAGAGGTATGCCGAGTATGTTATCTTCGTTACAAATAATTGGTTATATATGCTAAATACTTATCTGCCTTTTTTCTAATACATTGAACACAGACCCTCTGCCGGTCCTATCTGTTCACTGCCTTAATTAGACTTGACTGACGGCCGTCGCTTTGGTTATTCGCTTCAGCAATAGTTAATAGTTTCCGATGCAGGGAATTGGTTGGTTTTCGCTTATGCAAGGGTTATTATTGGAATTGGTTGGGCTTCTGTTGTGGCTCAAATTTTAACCATCGGAATTACAAAAAATCGGTCCGGTCACCCTAAGACCTCCCCGGCAAATAGCCATGGACTTATTTCATCTGAATATTCATTTCATAACTAACGCCGATGAGCAGTCGGCAAGAATTCCTGTTAACATGCAACGCAAAGCAATAAAAAATTGTATTTCGAACTCGAGTCATTTCATTAAATTAAAAACTCTAATTTCATTGTGAGCCTTGGAATTCGATTTTCAAACGATTGACGCATCGTAAGCGTAGACGCTTTTATGGGCCTTGTTATTTAATGTACTAGTATTACATATGGGATTGTTACCTTTGGTTATTATTCAATTGGAGATTTAATATACATTGAGTCTTCTCAGTGGCAGATTTTCTCAGTCTTCTCATTTAATATACATTGAGTCTTCTCTTCTTCTTCTTCTAAGCCAGTGCAGCCACTGCGGCGCACCGTGGACCACGGTAGTTTGGGGGCCCAAAATGGAAGTTCCGTTACGACTAACGTTCCGTCGAACTCTACAAGGAAGCTAAGGACTTTGAAAAAATTAATGTCTTGAAACTGATTGATGATTTTGCAGAGTGCTAAGTAAGACGAAAGCCGTCCATGTAATGTAGCTACAAAATAAATAAATATATAGCTAGGTATAAAGTAAATACATCCTATATGCCATAATGAATGTTTATATTATACTACATAGCTGCGCCCCGCGGTTTCACCCGCGTGGTGATGGAAAATTGTGATAATGATGATAGAAAACTATATATCTTTATAAATTATAGCCTATGTATTATTCTGATGTGTAAGCTATATTATTGTAAAGTTTCATTAAAATCCATTTAGTAGTTTTTGCGTGAAAGAGTAACAAACATCCATACATACATTCTTACAAACTTTCGCGTTTATAATAGTAGTAGGATGTATGGCGGACTTCATATAATACTAGCTGTTGCCCGCAGTTTCGCTTCGCGTAAAGTTTCGAATCGTGTTGCTAATTTGAGTAGGGTGGCGTATATTTGCCTTTTTAGACGGTACCTTTAGTTATATAGTAAAAGACGTCCTGTTCACTTTTTGTTCTTCGCCACCCGCCGCCTTCCGCTGAACGCTAACCCTGTTGGGATAGTCGCTGCCGCGCAGCACCCGCTAGGTATTTCGAGGTGCTTGCCCGCGTTACTTATTTCATGATATCTCTAAGATTATTCCACCTAAAAAGTTACAGTACAAGGCTAATTTTATCTCCAGTTACCATCCGTGATGATGGATTAATTTATTTTGATAAGGATTAATATTTTACTTCTAAGGTATTCAACAAACTTCAACTACTTTTTTTTCTTTTTTTTTGAGTCATAAAAGCAGTTATTGTAGCTTAAATATAAAAGATGGAAATATGCTGTCGCGGACTTTTTTATAGATCTCTTTGAGGTTGACGTTTTGGTTTCACATAGTTTTCAAATATACCAAACCGTTTCGTCAGTGCACGCCGATAAAGCACATCACCACCACATTTTCTCCGACTGATTTACAAATAACGTGATTTTGTATTGAATACTAATATTTATCACAATAAAATATAACCTATAGCACTACTCGATAATTTAGCTTTCCATTAGTGAAAGAGTTTTGGAGACCACCTACAAACAAACTTACTGCCCGTTCCTACTTGTCGAATGTCGGGCCCGACAAAAAGTCAAGTGCTCTAGTGGCAATTTGATGGAGATCTAACATTTTGTATGGAGCTGTTCACACTTATCCGACACCGATTTTTGTCGGCTCCGACAAGTTTTTTAGGTCGGTTTGCGGGTGCAGCAAGCCCGACAAAAAATCATATCTTATCTCGCTCGCTTATGAATTTGCATAGCGTTCACACTTATCGGATGTCGGGCCAGACAAAGTACCTATCCGCACGCAGAGTTGGGCAAATTTTACTTTCTGTCTGTATGTATTCTTCGACGATAGCGCCGAAACGCTTTATCCGATTGGGCTGAAATTTGGCATGCAAGCATTATTTCATCATGGCATGAGTTGAAATAATGCATAAGTGCAGCGGTTCCCAAACTTTTAATTTCGCGTACCACTCACGAAATTATAAATCAGTAGCGTGTAACTGAATTGTAACAGTTAAAAAAATCGTTCAAAATGGTAAAGTAATAAAAACTGCAACAACTGTTTATGACAACATTATGTTTATTTATTAATTATAGAAAAATACAATACTCTTAGTGCAAAAAATGGTGCTGCATGTTCGAGACAAGAGAGGAAATATTTGGCTCAGTTGTATTTAATTTTAAGCGCAAATTAGGGTCTATGTTAAGCTTATTACGATATTTGTTTTTTATTATCAACATAGCAGAAAATCCGCTCTCACAGAGATACGTGTTTTTAATGGAATCAGAAACACTAATGCTTTTCTGTACAGCGATGGATATTAATTTTTAACTTTTAGCCAAAATTCACACAACTCCAGTTTGTTGAATTCCGCTTGCAAACCTCCATCGCAAGATAGTTCTATTATCAGAGATTCCTTTACACTTACACTGAAATTTTCACGAACATTATCCAGATCCGAAACGAATGGGTTCCTTATCCAATTGAATTCTGAATAATCTTCTTTAAAATAATCTTCAAGTGTTTCAACGATCATTTGGATGTGATTTTTGATGTTATTGATTACATTTTCAATCACTGTAAGTTCATTTTCAGTTACAAAATTTTCCAAATTAGGAAAAATGCCAGGTTCTCGTTCGATACGCTCCTTTTAATCATTTGAAATTTCTTGCGACAGAAATTTATAGCGACAGAGCGCGTCCTCGCGGGTGTCAGAGCGCAAAATTTAAAAACGTTTTATCTATAATTATTTACTATGTATGTCCTATGGCCATGGCTGCTTGCGTTTAAGAAGCGTCTCGTACCACTGGTGGTACGCGTACCATAGTTAGGGAATCACTGCATTAGTGCATAGTTATCTCTCGCGATAACACCAATATCGTGCGATTTGACCACGTTAGACTTTTTCTTGTGGGGTTGTCATAAGTCGCAGGTCTTTGCCAATAAGCCGCAATCGACCGACGCCTTTAAAGTCAACATAACCCATGCCATTGCCTAAGTTCAACAGAATCTATGCGGCAGAATCATTGAAAATTGGACCTCTCGGATCCGTGCTAACGTGCGAAGCTGCGGCTGATATTTGAACTATGCCATATTCCATACATATTGGCATACATCAACTTTTATTAAAAAATGAATTTCGTTATTACCTAACTCACAGCTTGTGTTATTGCATAGACTGTCAATGAGTAATGTAGATTGACAATGGGTATATTTAATGTAGATTCAGGTGAAATATTTATTTTCATTTAGTCAAACTTATTCTTTTGCACCTACTATGTTTTGACTTAAATATAGCGATATATAAGGACCTTTTTTTGTAATATTTTAGTCTTAAATACTGTAGTAACAAAAATGCCTAATTTTGATTAATATGCGCTTATGATATGTTGCCTTGTTTATAAAAACAACGGTTGACGGAATTATCCATGGAAATAGCGTACCCCATGTGCATCCAATGCATCACGTAATTCAATATCAAAGCACTCCTCTATGCCCACAGGCCCACAGATGCCTGCGATGCAGCAAAGCACGAGAGATTATCTCTATTTCGCTGCTTAAGCGCAAGTGCTCGGTTTTGAACTAGGAAACGTTCATCTTTGCAATCTCTCCACCGTGAGATATGATTTCAATGTAAGCGGATCTCATAGACGGATGAACTTCAGTCTAAATACGTGCTGCGAGGCGCCGCAACTGGTGGGCTTAGTTTGTGTAACAAAGGTAAAGAAGCGGTTGAAAGTGAAATATCTAGGAGTAATATGTGTAGAATCACGGCAATTTGTTCTGACTGTATCCTTCGCGGATAATTGGTAGCTAACGGTTTCGTGCAGCTTGGGCTATAAGATCCATTGTGTTCTCGGATCGCTCCAAATCACAATTCAACTCCTATTCAGTAGCCTCCTCGTGTGGAAAACTCTCACGACCCGCAAGACTGTCGCGTTTCAGGCCTCACGGCTGGTGGAACCGGTTTCCCTGGGGGATTGCCTCCCGGCGCTACTGAACGGTTTGCGCACCTTTCGGCGACGCCAATCGGTTGTGCACTTTGACTAATTGCTGAAGGAGCCTAGAGACTATGGAAATATACTGTCTCCTAAGCAGCGGGGGTGGATGTTGACCTGTTGTCTTGAAATGACCAACCGGCCACCCGATCCCGAGCGGTATAACGGGCAAATGACGTCCAGGTCCGCGATAAATTCCTATTGAATTACCGCCAAAATACAACAGGCAGAGGCCAAGCAACTTCGGTCTCGTAGCCAGTCGGGGGAAGGAGATATTCTGATGGGTAATTCCAGACGAAGATATCCTTCCAAAACTTGTATACAGGAGGCTAGGCTGCCCTCTGAGTACCTTTCCCGGTGCCTCGCCGTAAGGTTGGCTTCTGTCTTGCATGTTGGCTTAGCTAGTAGATTTGTATTGTATCCAAGTCATCTACGCTCACCTCACAGGAGATAGAAAGTTCACTATCGTTAAAACTTTCCGAGGTAACGATTTCGCCCATTGTAGTAATCATATCGTGGATTGTTTGTCAGCGTCGCCCGACCACCGCGTTGAATCGCGCGCTTTAAAATAAATAATCAGCTAGCCAACGCACTGGTTTATTCCGCTTTAGAAACTGTATTTTTTTACCTTATTAGAAGCCACCCCGAGCTACGTGATCCACAACTTCTTGAAAAGACTATTGCTGGCTTGCAGTCACAAAACGATACGCCTCGAGGCAGACTTGGAACATTCGGCTGTTGACCTCAAATATTAATTATGTCCTTAAACTACCTCAACATTGTACATCTTAACATGTGATCATAAAGCATTCTCGATCGTAGCGCTCGACACTGTTATCTACGTCGCGGACGACGCAGGTATGTCAATATTGGTTGTTTTCTGCCATGATGCCACTGATTGATTGTTGTCGACCACTATTGCGATTATTGTCGACCAAAATGCCTTCATGGTCGCCTGTAATTAGCGGACAACAATACCTCATGGGTGAGTGGAGGGACACAGTGAAGCGACGCTGATAAACTTGCAGGGTAGGGTTCGTCACGACGACTAATTGGACCAGATACACATTGCTACTGGCGAAGCTCACACAAAAACGACCTTGCGTAAAAAAGCTAAGAAGTGGATAAAATACAGGTGGTGAAAATTAAACCCGAATCAAAAAGACTATTACGGGACTTTATAGGAACAACTTGAGTAGGACATTGGAACTGCTCAGTAAGCACCGTCGACTTTAGCATATTATGCGCCCACTAGTGTTATTCGATAACCTGGTGTCGAATTGGCTGATTATGTTGTGTGTACGTGCCCAGATTTGAAATGAGGTTCTTATGGCTGATAGTTTGTCTAAGGTTCGCAATAGCTTTCTCTGCCAATCTTACTTATTCTACAACAAACTTCTATTACACATCAGGGGCCTTGAGGAGGTTCACTTTAAGAAAAAGGTACAGGGTATTTTGAATAAAACCCCATTTATAGCATTGAAGATTTCGACAATATCAATTTTTCGCAGCTCTATTGACCTTACTTGACTATTAGTATTCCTCATTCTTTCTATTATTGACTATTTTACCATTGAGTTTTTTTTTCTTCTAACTATTGGCTATTGACTATAGTTATTATTACTGATTTGTTTGTATTTGTGTTTTTTTTAAATATCTTACCGTATGATAATTTGTGAAATTATCCAATATTTGTTTGATTATTTAGTACTATTGTCTACATGAAAATTTTACGAAATTATGTAAGAATTTTGATTGAAAATATTGAAAAACCTCTCATATAACCTAGAAAATCTCTCATAATCCTCTATATAACCTAGAAAATCTGCGCTTGGATGTTCAACGTTCATACCTTGCAATACCGACATTCATATCTTATACGTTAATATGTATTTATTTAAATATTATACATGTTATTTTTAATTATATTTGACATAGCCAAGTGTAGGGATTCCTATCAACTGGTTTGAAAACAAATAAAAAAATATATGTATATACATGGGTAGTGGTGTGATCGTTTGTGCTCATACCATCATTATCAGAGGGATCGGGTACGTATGGCAGACTATAATATTAAAATTAACACAAAGGAGTGTTATAAGCGTAAATAATTCAGTAAAATTACTTACGTAGTTGCAAAAATCGATCGTGAGAGCGTAGCGCAAGAGGTATTCTTAAATGCTATGACTCACCACATAACATTTATTTATTTATTTATTAAAGAAGTAGTCACAACGTATAAATAATTGATTTGGCTTACAAAAATGAAAGGAACCTAATGGCCAAAGCCTTGAACTAATGCTCATTTGAATTTACCACACAACTGGGACTAGCCCGTTCTAGGGTTAAATGGCTGAATGGATATTATAATAAATTTTGTAAAAGTTTTAGTAAAACTCTTATGAAATTTAATTGCTATAAAATAAGGCCATCGAAAAAAACGCCATTCCGTTATGAAACCGACATAGTATGGAACATACTACGCTATTTATTACTACGACTTTAATATAATTATATTGAAAACAGTGAAGCGTCCGCGATATATCATGGTTCGGTGGCATTGGTGGTGAACGGTTTCGTGCAGCTAGGGCTACAAGATCCATTTTGTTGTCGGATCGGCTCAACTCACGATTCAGCTCCTATTCAGAAGCCTCCTCAAGTGGAAGGATACCCCGGGTAAGACTCTCGTATCTCAGGCTTCAGAGTTGGTGGACCGGTTTCTCCCGGCGGGATTGCATCCCGGCGCCACTGGTCGGTTTGCGCACCGGTCGGCGAAGCCAAACGGTTGTGCATTCTGACTAATTGCTGAAGGGGTCTGGAGACTATGGAAATGCACTCTTTCGTAAGCAGCGGGGGTGGATGTTGACCTGTTGTTGTGCCACTCTTGAAATGACCTTGGGCCACTCGATCCCGTGTGGCACTACTATACGGGCAAAGAACGCCCAGGTCCGCGATAAATTCTAACTGAATTACCGCTGTAGTATAACAGGTAGAAGTCGCGTAAGCGACTTCGGACTCTTAACCAGTCGGGAGGACGGAGGTATCCTGAAGGTTAATTTCAGACGGATATGTCTTGCCAAAACTGGTAGTCAGGCGGCGTGGCTGCCCGCTGGGTACCTCGGCATGACACCAGGAATAAAACCCAGTATCTCCAACCGTTCGTAGCACGTACTGCCAAGTTCCAGGCGACTAGTCGATACTTAGGCCTCAAACTTTTCAATAAATTGCCTGAAAGATTAAAAGCGATTTAAAACATCGATATTTTTAAGAGATCTATTCGAGTCTATCGTCATAGTATGCTCATAAGGACTTCTTAAAATATTTTGAAAATGCATAGCATCGTATCTACCCATTGAATCTAATACATATTATTTATTGTCAATTGTTTTGTTGTAAACTATTATGATATAGTCTTTGTTTTTGTAAATTGGTAAGTTTAAAGTTATATATTGTACCTATATCATCTCTTGGCTAAATTGAGTAACTAGTTTAAGATTAATTAATGTCATTCCTACACAATTAGGAATGGTTGTATTGGAAATTAATGCTTTTTTTTTCTCGGTGCCTCGCCGTAAGGCGTTGGCCTCTGACGGGCGGGTGGCGGAGCTTGACGATAGATTGTTTTGTCCTAAGTCTTCTGCGCAAACTTCCTGAGGTGACGGGTTCGCCCGTTGTAGTTGACAACTATAGTAGGTCATCACCAGATCGCCATTGCTTCTGACCAAATCACCGTTTGGTCACAACGGCAACGGAAGCGACTCTCCCGCGCTATTTATATCGATTCGACTATGTTGATAGCATTTACCGAATAAGCGATGCGGTGCAGCCTGGTTCCGAATACGAATGTAAAAGTGGAGGGTTTGCCGCTGTGGGCGCTTCCATAAACAATGCAACGCGGGCAGCTTGATAACGCTCCGGGCGCCTCCGGGGCTCACCTCACTTACACGCCACGTTGCGTCCAAATGTTTAAGCCGGACATCCATGTTTTGTTACGTAACTTATTTTTTACCTTGTTTTGGATTAACCTTTTTGCTCGTTTTACACTTTTACTTTCCCGGCCGACCACCCGACGAGAAGGGAAAGTTTTAGGATGGAAATTTTAAGCCCCCTTGATAATTTTAAGACCGTAAGTCTCTCTGTGTGTCTGTGTATGTGTATGTACTCTTCCACGATAGCGGCCAAACGTTTAATCTGATTGATCTGAACTTTCGTATGCAAGCATCATTTGGTCATGACAAAAGTTGAAATGATTGTGGTTGAAATCGGTCCACCATGGGGAGCACTAGTCATCTATCACCCTCGAAATATTGGACTTAAAAACTTTAAAATTTGGTACGCAGATGCGTTTTTGGGCGAAATCACGTATTTAAATTCCGCCGTATTTAAGAAAATATGGCGGAATTTAAATACGGTACTATGCTGAAAAATGTGGGACAAACAGTGGGATAATCCCTCATCAGCTTAGCTTTTTCCTGGGATTCCAAAAAAGTTGTAAGAGCGGGTTCACAAATGTGATGACCGCGAATTGATAGAGAATGGTGTAAGACGTGTTCGGTGGATAACAGCTGCTGCAATGTATGTAGATAGGTCTGGTTAGTTGGTCGGTTTAATTTGGACAAAGGTTTCTATTATTTTCTCTTGAAAATATAAAACGTCATTAAAAACTTAACTACACGCACTTTATTTTCTAACACAAATATATGTAGGGTATATTTTGTACACTAGATACGATACGATACACTAGATAGGATAAACGATATTGTTTTCCGACATATGTAAACCTATCAATGATGTTTCAACAATAAGACAGCTGGTTTATGTCAAGGAAACCCAATAATATGTTAGATGTGTAGGAGCCCACGGCCCTACATACCCACAACAAAAAGTTAATTTCACAGAACAGAAAACTGCAGACTCGCTCAAACTTGCACGAGCAGCTGCAGTTAATTTCCAGCTAAATTTGGCAAATATTGCCCAGGCAAGCGACACATGCGTCGCCCCACTCGTAGCTATTGCGTCACCGATCACCCTATAAAACGCAGTACCCTGCATTCGATGATCATCATTCCTTTGGTAGACAGTTGCCCTTCTAGATCATTCCTTTGGCAGACAGTTGCCCCTCTACATCATTACTTCGGCAGACAGTTACCGCGCTCTACACATCGTCCCCTCAGCGGACGGATATCTCGACTACGCACTTCACTCCTCGTCTACATACGCACCGCCACGGCTTCACCTCGCACCCACACTACAACACAGCGGCGAAAGCAACTCAAGGCGTTAAGAATTGGCGACTTCGATTCACTTCTCTTCAATCTTCTGAATAAACTCTTCTACACGGACATCTGCGACTCTCATTAACGGAGCAACCTTCATGCTGAGAACCACCCTTCGCTCACAAGCAATTGGAGTCTAGTGAAGGGTGGCCATTCTCACAGATGTATTCAATATTCAGTAGTCATCCTATCTATATTCAGTATTCAATTTATTCATTAAGAATATTTAAAAAAAACATGAATAATCAATTAAAGCTGATTATCGTATATTAAGATTTGTCAGTTGCTAGTAATATATTAATATAGATATAAAACAATTAAAACAGAAATAATAGTTTTGACTAAAGTCGGCTATACACTGCATACAAATATAAAAAACAGAGCTGATTCCTCATACATGGGTATACATATATAATAAATAACTATTATACGAGTATTAATAGTCATCCTAGGCTCTCTATACAAAAAATTATCAGACAATAGAAGCATCAAAATGTATATGGTCAGGTATGTTACGTATACAATAAAATGAAAATGAGGTACCTGAGAGTTACATATTAATTTTATTCCCATTTGAAAGAATTGGCATGCTCAAAAAATCACCCAGCTTATAGAAAGCATGTGTGGATTGCAGCTTTTGTTTAATAAATATTTAAACGACTTTGTTTCCATCTTTCTTGTGGAGAGTGGTAGCTGGTTCAAGAGCTTATAGCTCAAATATCCAAAGGACTTTTGTGTTTGCGTAAGGCGTACTTTAGGCAGGATAACATCATCACGTCTGCGTGTATTGTGGAAGTGCATATTCCCGTTTACCCCTTATTCTTTAATATTATTTTAAAACATGTTCAGACTTAAAAGTCAGTATCTTGTACTTAATAACGTATGGTTCGCAGTGCGTGTCACGGGATACTCCTGCAATTGCTCTCAGTGTACTTTTCTGCAAAATGAAAACCCTAAACTGTCTGTGGCATTCACCCATATAAGTATGATATAAGTATACCATATAAGTATACCATAAGTTATTTCGAAATGGTAACAGGTATGATACGAGGTTATTGGAGTGAATTCTCCAGCTAGGAATTTAATCATTTTTATCCCATATATTGCCGAAGAAAGCGCACTACACAGTTCATTAATATGGATGTTCTAGCTGAGATGCCCACGCAGGTTGCGGGGAGGCATACCAAGATCAATTAGATCCTGTTTATTCTACATGGTGTATTTTATAAACCAGCGCGTGTAGTTAAGGAAGGTCACCTTTTCGCTAGTGATGTTCTAGATGAAAGTCTGCTTGTTTCTACTCTTAAATGAAAATTTCACAATGAGCGGTTTTATTATCGTACAACAATCTCTTACAGCCAAACCTATTATAAGGTATGTAAATGTTTGTGAACGTGTAACGTGTATATAAGTGTGTATTGTTATTGCATTGCAGAAACTGAATGTGTCCTTATGACATTTCAAAAATAGCAACACATTTACACACCCTCAGATCTCTAACAATATAAATTATCTAAATGTAAACAAGAGTGAATTCAGTTTTTTTATTTTTAAAACATAATTTAGGTATTGTATTTAGATTTATTTTATATTTATCTTCTACTACTTTTATTATTTAATGATTATTTTTATTTTTAATAATTATTTTGTTTATTATTTTTTTATTTACTAAAACAATTTCTAAACATCTTTTTCTGTAAAGAAAATTTTCAAATTTTAAATTAAAATATTCTTAAATAAAATTGGCGTTTTCCTTGGAACAGGCACTACCGAGTTAGGAGTGGCGCAGAATTATTGTGCAAAAATAATTCCTAAATATATTTTTTAAATAAATTAATTAATTAAAAAATCGACTGACAGAATTGAAATGATTTTATCACTAGGTACTGAAAATTGTGAATCAGCCGGCAATCGAACCCGGAATCTTACATTGTAAAATCAGGCGACCTAACTACTATGCCACCGGACCGTCAGTAATTATTATTGGATAAGAATTACACAAATCCTCCAAGACATTGTGAAATTCCACAATAAAGAGTAGAAACATTGTTAGTGCCTCTTGACCGTGCGTCCAGGTTCTCGTTTTTCAGTGGTCTATTTTTATTTTAAAACAATATTGCCTTTTCAGTAAAACATATCTAGTAAATCTGGTGCTTTTTACATGACTGGCCAACAAGAGTGTAATGTGTGCAGGGTTCATGTATGTAGGGTTCTGTTTCTTTATTCCACCAGAAACCCTAAACGCCTAAATCGATTGAGAAGTAGGTGATATTGTTAGAACCGTTATGTCATCCCGAGTGTCACATGGTACGTTAATTGTACAAATATCTAGTAAGTAGTTTTCTAAATATCCAAATGTCTAAATATCAATAAAAAAGATAAATATATCGTATTTTGTGTCAAATAAAAGGTCTAATAATACAAATTCCGTAATTGTTCATGTATCTATATGGATAAATATATAAACCACAAATATTAAAAGAGACCGTAATAAAAATTATTATAAATGATGGGTATAAAAGCAAAGGCGCCACCGTCCTCAACCTGTTGAAAACAAGAAACACAAAAAAAACTTTTTCTGTTATTTTGAAGGATATTCAGAGGTAACTTTTTCTTTAACTTTGTTTAACTTAACTTCGCTTAACTTAATCTTAAGGGAATGTAAACAAATGTTGATTTTAAATTGGTAAAAAGAATTTGAATAAAGGAAATGACGATTTTCAGTGAAATTTTCCAGGACAGTGGTGATTTTGCAATCAATAATGGACAGTGTCAAGTTTGCATTTATTGTTAATGGACAGTGGCAGATTTGCAAATAATTGTTAGAAAACAAAGTACTGACTGCAAATTAAAGAGAATTCAAAGGTAGTATTATTTCTTTATTTTTTAAATTAAAAATCCTACATCTGGTTCATAGTTTTCACAAAGGTCGTTGATCTAATTCTTTAACGTTATATTGAGCCACTGTACTGGTATGAAGTTTGACAAAAAATATCATGTCTGCTCGTTTATTACAGTCTAAACCGAAGTGTTTGGTAAGGAGATTTGTGACGTCTTTTATTTTTGTGGACAGTAACGATTTTGCATGTAAACATGAACTTTAACTTTATTTTTCTATGGGATTGATAGAACTTTGCTTTCAAACTAACTTTGATATTTGAAATAATATTTTACACAGAATGTTTCTGCATTCATAGTTCAAATTTATCTAAAATGGACAGTGGCGAATTTGCTTTTATATCCCTCAAGTACAATAGTTCACTTTCTGTAATTACAGTCTTGTTTTTTAATATTTTTAATATATTTACTTGTGTATTTTATCGTAACCACCATCCATTATTGATGGTTAATATGATAATATGATGATATGGTGCTTCGCTAAATAAAAAAGAAACTTATTCACATATCCGTAAACACTATACTATATTTTGACAGTCAGCGTGACGGGGCCTTTACGGCTGAGTCCACAAAGAGAACAAATCCGCAAAGCAACCGGCCGTGTATTCGCGAGGGTGTGAGTACATCCGCGGCAAAAACTTTTGTACCATTGTGTAAGCAGCTCTATCAGCTTTGATACATTCATGGCATTGTAAAACAAACTTACACCGACGCGAGCTTAAGCCGCCCTAAGAACGCAGGCTTATCGTCAGTACAAAGAATTCAACCTCTTTGATATGCTGTGATGCTACCTATGCTAATACTTTATCGTGATTTATAAATGGGACAAATGTTCCTTTGGCGATCAAAATAGCCGAACTCTGCTTTTATATTTAAACACTCTTAAAAAAACAAACAAAAAGAGAACTGTCCTTTACATTTCAGCCTTTTCCTTTGTTTTCGGTAATGTGACGTTTTACTTTGTTTTTGGTAATGCGAGTCTCACCCCATAATTTGTAATAATCGTATTACTCGTAGATACTTATAATTGCAAATTCAATCTAATATTAATTGACATGATACATTAATTTGGAATTCGTTGATATTACTTAAATTAATTATGTAAATTAGTCAATAGTAGTACGATGGTATTACTACCTCTGCTTTTATTTTGAAACAATAATAAAACAGCAAACAGAAATAGAATGGTCCTTGACATTTCAGCCTTTTTATTTGCTTTTATTTGCGGTAATGCGATGACGGTTGGTCATAGTCAAGAAAAACAATTTTCTCAAACATGCATTTTTTCAAAATATATAAGTTGTTAGCCAAACTCATATATCCCAAATATATGTTGACTTTTAGCTACTAATAAGCGATAGTTAACATCAATACGGTTACAAAATGCAGTCATATTTTGTGGTTTAGCTGGTCCGCTAGAATAGTCTTAATGGCAAGGGATTCACTCGGCGCAAGAATTAAAGCTTTTTGGGTCTTCTGCGATACCAAATGCGAACCGAAAAACACGCCTTGATATCGGACACTTGCAGGGAAAGAGATAGTCGCTCCTTTTCTAAAAGTTATTCTTCTTCTTCTACGTGAAAGTCCTCTCCTAAATCGACATCGCGGTACGGCCAAGGGATTCGTTCCGTCACATTAGAAGAACAAGGTCTTTAAACTGGTCTGGCGCCATGGCCTGGTCTGTCTTTGCAGACCATACACGTTATTATTGAGGGTTCCTTGAATACCTGTGTTTTCTTACGAAAGAAAAATATAGTTTGGACGACTATATTAAATTATGTAAAAAAAACACCATCTGTTACCATTGATAAAACGGAGAGAAATTGCTGACCTCACTTTCTTGCAAAAAAATGCACAAGGTTCGTTGGATTGTCCCGAACTTCAGTCAAATCTCTATTTCAATATCCCCGATAAGTTCCTAAGACATAACAAACCAATTCGGCTACCTGTGGCATCATCTAATTACATGCAAAACACCTTTATGTGGCGTGCGAGTAATAACCTCAATAAACTGATTTGCGACGACTGTGATATTGATCTATTTAGCACTAACGTTGTAACATCGAGACGTATCCTCAGTAACAACTTCTTTTAATCCTCTTTTTCTCTTGTTTATTGTTATTGTTGCTTTGTATTCAATGTCTTGATCCTGTTTTGTGTTTTTTGCCTCTTTTCCATAAACGTAATGTAAATCACGTAATACACTAATCTATAGTGTTTGACCCTAACGTGCGTTTCTGCTGGCATCCCATGTTTTCTAAATTATTTCTAGTTCAGTTAGTATTCTGATTGTTAATGCTAATTTTACATGGCTGTTGGTTTTTCTTGAATAAATAAATAAATAAATAAATTATCCAGATTCGAACAGCGTACATGGACTGTGCTCCGCATTATTCGGCAGACCTCGTCCTTTTATGTTCACAAAAGGATATCCTTTTCTTTACAGTCGACCTAGTCAGTTAAAACATTTAAAATTAAAAAAAAGTCAAATCAAAAAACTTCATTAAATATTCCTTTATTAAATCAACTCACGTTTTTTGCTTAATAGAATTCTTTCATCCAGATATATATTTTTTTATTTGTTGTGTGGGGCTTTTCTAAGGTCTTTATGAGCCTTGTAACACTGTGACCATTGCTGATCTATTGTGTTCGCCACCTACTATAGTTCTGCGCTAAGCCTCGTGTCATTAAAGAACCGCAACAGGCTTTTGGCGCCAGATTGTTTTACCTCCTCAGGTTGGAGGTAATGACCACCCAAGTGGGTGTATCTTTTACGCATCAACGGGCCACGCTCGCACATGAGGTGCAGGGGAGTTTCCTCTCCCCTTGGCAGAACCTGCACATTTTTGTGTCTCGGAGCTTGAGGTTGTGCATGTGTTTGTTCAGGCCACAATGCCCCGTGAGCGCCCTCACCAGTATGCTTAGATTGTTCCTATTTAGCGAAAAGTCCTCACGGGCCGCCTTACGGTCGTAAGCCTTAATTAGCGCTTTGGAATGATTCAACCCTGGGTTGTTCCAGTGGTTGACGGATTGTTCTAAACATATTTGTTTGAGCATTAGGTTTAAAAGGCTTTTTGGTACGCCACAGCAAGGTTCAGGGCCGTATAACGTTCCCTTTGCTCTCGTCTTAGCAAGTTCGTCGGCGTATCCACAAAGGATATCGGAAACCAACTACGAAAATAATAATAGCAAATTATGTAAAGGAATAAAAAACAATACTGCCGTTACAGAAAGTGCCCTACTGTATTTACAATTATTTTTATTACGGTTTTTATAACATTTTGTGGTTTATGCTTTTATCCATATAGATACATATATATTCTCGAAATTTACACAAGCAGACTATTCATTTGACACTAAATACGATATATTTATGTTAATTTATTAAAATTTGGAGATTTGTACATTTAAACAACTATTTACTTGATATATGACAGTTAATGTACCCTATGACACTCAGGGTTAGATAACGATTCTAACATTACTACGTACTTCTAGGTTGGTTTAAGCGTTTAGATGTTATAGTGGAATAAAGAAGCGGAAAACATGTATAGATGAACCCTGAACACATTACACTCCTTTTTTATTGGGCAAACGTGTACAAATATATTGTCAGCTTGGTATAAACATCTATGAAATATCTACGCTAGTATTTGCCCTAAATTCGTACATGAAATATAGGAAACGCTAATCGATCTATCTTCTTACGCCCGATTTATTCCAGTCTATTGGACGACCGTGCTGCACCATCTTATTGGCCGCCCCTGGCACCCATCCAATTTCATTTTGAAGAAGCGTTAATATTCCGAAGCATATTTTGCTTTCATGCCCCCGTATCAATGATATAGTTTGCTGGAGGCTCTCTTGGCATGGCAAACGATCTGACTTCCGATAACATCTCGACTGTTAAATAAAACCACGCTAGTAACCTTATCTCCGCGAGCTAAGTAAGCTTTTATACGACTTCGCGTTGCCTTTAACTCGAAATATTACGAAATCTAAACTTGAGATCGGAGAGAAAATCGCCGAATTTTGTTATTCTAGAGTCTCTTTGCTGGCGTTTGCTTTTAAAACTTCAAAGAACTTTGAATTATATGGTGAGCGGCTATATTATAGTACTTAGATAAAAGTTAACTTGGAGTATCTTATATCAAGACAAAGATGTTCACAAAATCTACAAGTAAGTAAAAAGGAATCTAGGTCTAGATAAAATATTTTTCTCGCGAAGTCCTTAATTGATTAATAATTTAAAGTATTTCATTAAAATTCTGAGTCACATCTTCCCCTTCTCCCTCTCCCTCTTCCTCTCCCTCTCCCTCTACCTCCCCATCCCCTCCCCATCTCTCTCTCTCTCTCTCGCATTGCAAGCGTCGACGTCTCCTATTTAAATAATGGCCTTACAATTTAATTACTGTGTGGCGGATTTTAAATTTTATTTGTGTCGATTGTGTATTAGCTATTCCAACCAAAATTTCACAATGTGACCTACACAACAAGGCACCTGTGTACCCAATTTATCAGTGTACTGAGTCTCTGTATCAGATAGTTAAGAGATTTTAGTATTACTAGCGCTTCCTCTGGCGGACCGATTTCAACCACAATATTTCCAACGCTTGCCATGATGAAATGATTCTTGCATGCCAAATTTCAGCTCAACCGGATAAAGAGTTTAGGCGCTATCTTAGAGGAATTCACACATACACACGGACACACAGATAGACTTTAATTTAGAAATGGTTTTATTCGGGGGGGGGGGGTCAAAATGTATATATTCGTCTTCATCTCGATAAAAAAATACGGTTTCACAATACTTTACCTCCTCGTCGTTTCGTAAGCCGGTAAAGTAAATTTTAAAATACCTTTGCTCAAAAGTTATGTGTGTTTTGTGTGTTTTTTGAATTAGGCCGATTACTTATTACGCGTGCTATATGTACCTACCTATTGTTGTTAGTTTCTATTCTATCGTAAGATATAAGTCAGTTATCTATACATTTATCAACTAGTGATTTCCTGCCACTTATATAATTTATGGCCATTCTGGCAAGAACTAAGATTTAGGACAGGGGTTATATAAGGGTATATAAGGTCCCGCTTACTTACAGAATACTCTTTCGGAGGATACAATAAAGCTATAAAGTTTTCCGACGGTAAAAAAAGTCGTCGTCACAAACAAGTCGTAAAACGGTTGCGATAGGACGTTTTAGCGTCGACAGCAGCACTCAAACCGTAATGACTACGACCGTCTAGCTGGGCGACCGGTCGCGGGTCTAGGCTAGGAGATTAATAAATGTTATAGCGCCAAAACCACCCCTAAATGTCGAGTCTGGATTCCTCTGTGATAATTTTAATTAGGTACTTACAACAAGGCTGTAAGAAAGTTTATCATATTTGCACACTACACGGCACCGGCACCAGGCAATCTGCGAGCCTATCGATATTATATGTCATACAAGAGTGTTATATGTCATACAATGCTATATGTCATGCGAGCTGTGAATGTTATATGTCATACAACGCTTTTTTGCTGGCTTGCTTATTTGCGTAATATTCAAATATCGATTATGCCCAAACTAGTGCACTTATAAGAGATACGAAAGACAGTTTCCTTCATATTATTTTATCTGTCGTATTTATGTTATTGCTAGCAAACTCGCTTACGCATAATCAAAAATTAAGTATATCGTAAAACACATTTATATATTTAATTCAATTTAATCACAAAAAATACACAGTTAGTATCTAAACATAATTTGTTTTGCTTCTAACTAGGCAGAGCCTGTTCTAAGGAGAGCACCAATACAAATTATCATAAAAATAGAAACAAAATTTCGGAATTAAATTACAATAAAAATGAAGCATTTAGTAAACTTATGACGTTGACGCTGTTCACCAAACCTAAAATTTTAAAGGAATCACCATCAATTTTGTTATTGTTCAACTATTTGATTCAATATAGCGTTATATAGATGAAGTCAAACTTAAAGCAGTAAGTCATGACTGGTTACTTCTTACTCAACCGCTGGTATGCTAATACCACCGATCGGTGGTTTTTCCGTTGCGACAACTCGCGGGCGGCCGATCTCCGTATTTATGCAATTATGTAATTAAATGCCTAAAAAGTAGCCATCGTTGAATACGCTAACATTATACATTAGTATGCGTGCACTAACACCCCTAGAAAAAGTTTTCTAGGGATGAAAACATGCTTCGTGAGTCTCTTCCCATGGCTAACTTTCTGAGGGTTAAAGGAGGTCAAGATGCCATGCATAATCTCTCCATACTTTCCTAACATCTAAAGATAATTTAAGTTTTAATTTTATCAATTGTGGTATTAATTATTTATTTCTTGAAATGAGTTGTTTAATTTGTTATCTTAATATATTTTACATTTCGATTATTTTATTTCTAATTGATTTCTCTTCATTTCCACGCATTATTCGGTGATGGTTTAGTGTATTAGAGTAGTTTTTATTTTTTATTTTACAGTAGTAACTAGCGTTGACACTATAAATATATTCATACTGGTTTTTATAAACTCTTTATTTTACATATCGATAATTTAATATACTTAGACATTTTCTCAGATGTTAGTTTAGACATTTCTTTGAATTATATAAAATTTTATTTTAACCTAAGCTAATGCGCAAAAATCTAATTGGTATGTCTGATTTTGCACAGACGATCTGTCTAGGTGGTATTGATATCATATATGTTTGATATCATATATGTTCATATATCGATATCATATATGTATTGATATCATATCGTTCACCTTAGAACAGGTCCCGGCCTAGTTAGGTGGCGTTGTCACTGTATTCATTTTATTGCAATGTATTCATTTTATTTTATTTATTCAATGTTTAAAATATTTCTGTGCATAGTTTCTAAGATAAAATTGTTTTAAATTATTTTTCAATTACCTAAATAAATAAACATATGTTTCGCTACAGTAATTGCGCGTTGTAGTGTTTTGCTTTTTGTAACTTATTCTGTATACTGAATCAAATCAATATTACCTGTGTATTCATTAAATAAATACATGACAGTAAAACATATTAATAACTGTGACTAATCGTGCGTCGCAACTGTCAACTGTCAAATACTTTAGTGTTACCAAATGGTTTACCGAAATAAAGGAATTGAAAAATCTAATTATTGTATTCATTATGAAGGAATCAGTTACAACCATATGGTTCTTTATTTCCATCTCTATTAGCACACTTCTAATGGCAGCAGTCCTCGCAGGCATTTCATTGTATCTAGTCCTCTGATGGAGGATAAACACATTTTTCGGAAGAATAAATTCAAAACTACTCTCTTGAGGATGATCTTCTTTTCTTAGTAGTTATTCCCGGTGTTGCCATGTCTTTTTCCTGGTATTTTCTTCTTCCTAATTTCATCGCCATTTATCGTTTGCCGCTCACCTAGATGATAATGGTATTTCGTTATAATATAACTCTTCTCTGTAGGCTCGTGTAAGGCATATTAAGTGGAACACTCACATGCCTGCCGCAGGGGCAATCTATGATGCACGAAACTATCCTCACTTCATTTCGGACCTCTTAAATCTCAAAATTCAGCTCCCTATTAGTATAGACTTTTTATTATCTCTCAACTCCCCCAACGTCTACAAAATCATCTGTTATTTTTTAAAACTCAACAGTACCTATGTCCCTTTAATAATGCTTATTGAATATTCCTCCATAATTTTTTTGTGTTAAACGTATAATGTATTTCACTATGTCTTAAATTATTATTCGATTTTGTGTTCCCGACGAAGTGATGTTTTACTTTTTTCAGTGACGTCCACTAACATAAATAAGTTTCCTTCTATTTCAATGGCACACTTGGCAGAAATCACCATCTTTGGGTGGAGCCATCAAATAAAAAAGAAGAAGAAGAAGTATGACGCACGGCGGTCGGGGTAATATCGAATTGTCTCTCTACACATGCCTGCAATTCAATGTAAGAGTAAAAGTCAAGCTAAACACTCGCGTTGAGAATGGCACCAGTATTATCGAAACATCAAAAAATCGGTATAGCCTTGGCTTTTTCTGTGGTGCTTCCGCAAAAACAGGAGACGGAGATACTGGGTGAAGAAGTGGCTATAGAAAAGATGTGAGTTGTGCCACATGAATACTATGAAGGCATTTGGAAGTAGATGACCCTAAAAACTCTTTACAAATTAATAACATGGACTAATTTCCGATTTTAATCGCATTTGCCCTGGCATTTCGTGTGGTAGTTGCACGCATTGGCTTACATCACTAGGTGTTTTAAAATGCTATAGTTACTTAGAGGATTTGTGGTCGCTTATTGAGATTCTGTGTGTCTAACCTGGGCATATATCTTTTAAACTGAAAATGTACAATGTGCCTCAATTTTTTGAATTGTAAAATTACGATCGGTGCTGAAAAATAAATTGCCTACTGGTGAATTTTCAGCTTTTACAAAACACTTTGGGGGTACTAATTAAAGTAACACATTTCCTGGTATGCCAGCACCAGGAGTCCCGAAATCTTACCTGCTGACTTTACGCCAGCATTCTATGGCCAAATCAGCTTTTACAAAACTTTGCACTTTTTTGCCGCTGCCTCTTGGACTCTGGGAGTTAATGGGCCCTTGCTGAGTTGGCCACGAAAACCCATTCTGTTCAGGGTTGGTCACACTCACGGGTCAACACCTATCCGATGGCCTCCACGCATGAAGTGCGAACCTGGGTAGGACTCTGGCCTTATGGTTAGTTTCCCCTGGGAATCAACCTTCTGGCGCTCCTGGATGGTCTGCGCACCGTGCGGAATAAGCCAATCGATTGCGCACTCTGACTAACATCTTGAGGTGTCGACTACAACGGGCGAGCCCGTCACCACAGGGAGTTTTAACGATTAGTCGTTCTATCTCCCTGGAGTAAGCGTAGAAGACTTTGGACAAAACAATCCGACTCTGACTAACAGTCGGGGGAGTCTGGAAGCAGTACTGTATCCTATAGAGCGGGGGTGGTTGCGGACCTTACGGCGACTGCTCTTGAAACGACCATCGGCTACCCGATCCTGGGTGAACAGCCGGGCAAAGGATGCCGTGGTCCGCGATAGATTCGGTATACACCGTTTCACCGCTTCGTAAGGGACAGGACCGCGCAAGCGACCTCGAACTCGTAACCAATCGAGAGACCGGAGTAATCTGATCGCAATTGGAAGTAGGGGCATGAGTGTAAGCCCGCTGGGTAACACTCCTGGCTATCTTGCGGTTAAGGCATTGGTTTTGTGGCGGAGCTAGACAGTGGACTGTTTTGTCCAAGTCTTCTGCGCTCACTCCAGGGAGATAGAACGACTAATCGTTAAAACTTCCTGATGTGTCGGGCTCGCCCGCTGTAGTCGACACCCCTAGTTGCCTCTTGGACTATTTGCATTTGAAAGCTTTTTAAATGCTGCTCCATCATATGTTCCTCAATTATCAAAATGTCAAACTGGAAGTTCAAGGTTATATCTGTGTTGGTATCGGCAAACGGACAACTGCATAGTTTTTTGGATATTCATAGATCAAATATATTCCCCAATTACAGAGAGAAATCTTACCTCACGGATTGGGCGGGTTTTCCATAAAATGTTATTTATTGATGTCGTAGGTTTAGCATTCCCCCCAAGGCGCATCGACGCTACTCACAAAGTGTTTGCCGTTGCTCGGGTATCAGCGAAGCGTCTTTCAAAATGTCATTGCCGCTTCAGCGAGGCGAACTCTCGAAGCGCACGAGGCTTTGTTTGTAGAATTCATTACCGGCTTAAGGCAGCCCATGCATTCAACGTTAGTTCTAATTAAAATTTACACAACGAATGTCGCGGGGACTTTGCAAATATTCCGCGGAAGTGCAAATAGTTGTGACAGGAATTTATAATCGACAAATTATGAATGAGGAATACTTTACGGATTTTTCTACTTTTCTAAATGAGCAAATTTTTTAATAATTTGCAGTTAGTTTTAAGCATTTACTACCAGTATTTGTGATTTGTCGTCTACAACGGGCGAACCAGTCATCCCAGAAATTTTTTACGATAATGATCGTTCTATCTGCCGTGAGGTGAGCGTAGAAAACTTTGTGGATGATCCAAATTTACTGTCCAGCCAAAACCACGAACCCGCCAGAGACCAACGCCTCACGGCGATACTTTAGGAAAGTAACCCAGTAGGACCACCTCACCCGCTGGCTACCAATTTCGACTGGTTACGGTTTTGAGGTCGCTTGTTCGGTCCTCTCCCTTACGTAGCGGCGATTCGGTGTCCACCGATTCTATCGCGGACCACAGCATGCTTTGCCCGGATCTTAATTCGGTATCGGGTAACCAATTGGTCTTTTAAAGAGACCCCCGCTCTGTATGAAACTAATCCGTTTCCAGACTCCCCCGGCTATCAGTCGAAATACACAGTGATGATGATGATGATGATGATGATTGGCTGACACCGCACCCGTCCAGGAGTGCCGGAAGGTTGATTCCTAGGGGAAGCCGGCCCGCAGGTCAGAGTCCTGCCCAAGCTCGCACTTCTGCTTGGAGGCTGCCACATAGGCGTTGATCCGTGAGTTTGACCGACCCCACGGCCATAGATCTGTGGATTAACTGTAACCCATTAGCTCCCATTTACTTCCAGCAGCTTTACTTACTGCCCCAAATGTACCAATATAAATAAATAATAGTAATTTTATGTGATCTTTCCTTTACTTGATAATCCAAGCCGTCCGCTATTTTAGACTTAATAAAACCTGACTATTTATATAATAATCCCTTTCGAGGGTTAATAGAGCACACTAAAATATAATAAGCTAGAGCACACTAAAATTATCGGAAATCTAATACTTCGGATAAAGTTGATACCTTCTACAAGTCATGCTGGTACGTGATTACTGGTCAGTTTTAGTTTTAGTTTTTATTTAGGTTAAATATATTGCGTATAATGAAAGTAAAAAGTCAATAATATTACATTATATATTTTTCGGCGTATTCTACAAGTAAGATTTCACTAAACAAAAGCAAAGAAAAGCAGTTACCACTTTTTTGGTGCTTTTATTGTTAAATACAATTTTAATTCTACGTTATTAAAAAATATTTGATATGTCTTCGGTCCTTATCGTACACGTCTTCAAAGTTCCCGTGAATTTCAAGCATGAAAAAAAAATAAAAAGGAGAGGCAAACAAGTAAGCCAGCAATACATCCTCTATGAATTGAGGTAGATTTACAAAATAAAAACTCCTAAGTTCTGAATAGGGAAAATCGTCTGAAATTGCAATAGTCAATACTTGAAATGGTCAGAACTTGAAAAGACATTTGGTAAAATATGTATTTTGATTAGCAGAATGCATTTTTACCTGTTAAATAATCATTTATTTTATGATATGCTTTTTGACACAGCGAAACCTGTAAAATGAAAGCTCATTGTTTTGCTCGTGTTTATATTATGGCTATCACTTTCTTTTATGAATGTGTTTAATTTTTTGGGAAGATTCATATTGGCAAAAAAATATTTGAAAGCATGTGTGAGGATATTGATTTCTTTAGAAAGTTCTCGCTGTGTGACCCTAGAACCTAGTATTTTAATTTACTACTTCTGTGTGTATTGTGCGGTGACAATTAGGAAGTAGTTTGTCAAATAGTTGACTGTGGGATATCGCTATAGCGATAAGTCCGCCATTTGTACATAAATAGTCCTATTTATAAAACCAGCATAATATTCATTAAGTAATGTTTTTATAGCACAAAAAAAGTTATACTATTCCGTATATTCACAGAATAACCCTATTTTGCATCAAAAATATAAATTCCACAATAGCAGCCCTACCCCATAACAATATATAAGTATGAATTTTTAAAATACATGTAATATTATAGATAAATAAAGAATTTTGAATTTGAATTTGAATTTGAATTTGAAGTTTTTGCATTTCTGCAAAAAAAAATAGGAAAAAAAAATTAAGACTTCGAATAAGCTAAAGTATAGACTTTAGCTTATTCGAATGCTTAAAATTTTATTTTTTTATGATAATTATAAAAATGTTTTAAAGAGTTTTTATACTATTTAAAAAACCAATTTTAAAAAATCTCAAAATAAAAAAATGCTTTTTCCTATTTTTTATGAAAAGTTGGTTAGTTCGTTGTACTAATTCATCCACTTCGAGGATTTTACTAATTAAAAACTCCCCCTGTATATTGTATATGTTGTAATAAATGTTCTATATATTTTAATAACCTATTTCTTTTAGAAAGGGGTTATTAGAAGGGGTTCCATCATTTTGCCTGCAGGTTTTCCGCACTAGCGAGTTATTATTAGCACTATTCCGCACTAGGAGAAATAATAACTACATTTCGAGGTTTTCATTAACCGCTGGGAATCCAATACCACCGATGGGTGGTTTTTCTGTTGTGACAATTTTCGGGCGGCCGATCTCCATATTTATTCAATTATGCAATTATATGCGGTAAAAGTCACCTTCATTAATTAGGTTACCATTTTATATCAGTATGCGTGCACTAATACCCTTTACTAACAAATTTTCGAGGGTTGTAAACATGTCGTCGTGAGTTTCATTCCCATGGCTAGCTCTATGGGGTTAGTGATTACATCTTTTCTGTTAAAGTCGCTTCAAGGTTTTACAGTGGTTACTTATTTCTTTTTAAATAATTGGTCGACGCGCAAGGTCCCGTCGAGTCTCAGATAACGATAGTATTTTTTTAATTAAATAAAATTATATGGTAAGTTTTACAAACACTGTTGGACCACGAATGAATAAATGAAAATCTCTTTATTGCACAATAAAAATAAGGTACAATCGCGGACTTATTGCTATATTACAATATCTTCCACTCAACCAACATGCTGGTGTAAAAAGAAGAGTAGGCAAAAAATTATAGCTTAAAATAAAATTTTCAATTATAGCATATAATATACATTGTGTGTATCTAAGCTAAAAATTAAATAAATTTTTGAGTTGGACATATTACATATATACCTACATACATATTTTAATATATTAACAAATAAATAGAAAAAAATAAATAAATAAGTAAATAAGTAAATGGTATAGGACCATAAATACCATACCATCGTATTAGGACCATAAATATTAAGCGTCTAGCTGCAGATAGAACTGATGATCGCAAATTTCGGACCAGTAATTATTTAGTTAATCTAGAATTTAATTAAAAAAAAGAGTTAGCGGTTCAACTCAGCAGAAACAGGCAATTCAAATAGTAAATACTTAACGACAAAACAAACACCGATACTCAAACGATCAGCGGACAGAAACCGTTAATAAAAGACAATAAAGGGTCTTTCTGTCTCGGTCCGGGCGCTGACGACTGCACTCGTGGTGAGCATAAACTCTTGTAATGTCGCGTTTGATCGCACTATAAATAAGTGTTATCGCCTTTTATTGTAGACTAGTTCTCTCCTTTATGCTCTATGCCAAAGACTCGGCGAATTACATAATTCGATTCGATGTCGTGTAATAAAATGGCAAAATGTATTCGATATGATCTTTTTAAATTTCTCAAAATATTACTCAAATCTTTATCATGGTTTACAATGGGCCTTTATATTAAACAAAATCTTCGTATCGCCTGCTAACCGTATTTTTACACGCGTGCCCAAAAAAAGAGTGTTATATGTTTAGGATTTATGTATGTTTCTATTCCGTTTCTTTATTCCACCTTAACTTCTAAACGCTTGAACTGATTTATAAAACTGGTACTGTTAGAATCGTTAAGTCATCCTGAGGTAGGATAAGTAAATCGTATTTATAATTAAAATTTTTTAAAAATCTGATATAGTACATTTCGGAAATATATATGAAAATTACAGATAAACACACAAACCACAAATATTTCATAAAAACCATTTTATTACTTGAGCACCGAGAGCAACCGACTAAAGTGCAGCAGCGTTACAATTTATCAACAATATTTATACAATTCTAGTATGTATGACCATGCTATATCGATATTTTAAAATATAATTATAAGTTTAATTTGACTTCACTTATCTGTTTTATATTTTATCATATTTCGTATGTTTCACCCTTCGAGTAGCGACATAATTTCATGGCATACTGCGGTAATTTATTGGAATTTGTTGCAATGGAACTGCTATAGTAATAATAAGAAAAATAACTGCACAATGATCGCTTCTGAAATTTCGTATATAGAATATTGATATATCATTTTGTAAAATAATTAGATAATTATGAATAAATATGAGAAAATCGAAAAAGTGAAAAAAACTCTCTATTTCCAACTTGTACTTGTTTTACGGAAAAATACGGAATCGTATTTAGAAATTGTAAATAATATCGTGATATTTATTAGATTCTCTATCAAAACTCATATTTTGTTTATTACATACAAAAATATTTAGATATTAGCTCATAAAAACCAATAAAAATTTTGATGACTTCTCGAAAAAAAAAAATATGATGTTTGACAATGGAATTTTACCAGAAATATATGCGAAGTGATGCGCGAAATTATTCTAGCATCCGTCGATGTATCTATGGTAATAATAAGATATTTGTTATAGATTTTAGGATGCGTTGGAATTAGAAAATAATATTACTGCAAGCCGCCAATATTGGTCAATACGTACTCAACGGTGTTCTGATGTGCAACCAAATTTGGTCGTTACGTAGCCGAAAAGTACTATGTGCATATTAATAAATCTTTGCCATATATATAGTCTTCCTTGGTACGGGCTATGACCTAGTTAGGCAGATTCTGCAGATACAATTGTAAATGTATGTTTTCGAATGAAGACAATTATTATTATTATTATTATTATTTATATTATACTTAATATGTAATACAATCTAGTATGCATTCAGTCTAGTATTATAATATATTAGTAAACCGAGCGACCTTCGGTAAAAATTTTCATTACAATTTCACAATATATACGCCTTCTTTTCATCCATTTACGGAGCTATCCTTACTTACCTCAGGGCAAAATTTCCATTTAGTCAACATTGTATAATTTTTAATAAAGTCCTGTTAGAGTCAGCGTAGAGCGGCGACAGTGCATTGTGCTCACGTAGGATGCAATTTCCCCCTTTTCTGTTCAATATCGACAGTGTTGCCAGCGCTTCGTGCGGTATAGCTGCAATTTTCAGAATTTCTGATTTCCCCTTGGGATTCAGGAGACTCCTTTATTTACTTTGGTATTAATAGTGCCACCGAAGCATATCTAACCGTGTAAGCGTCGTGTAATGTATCCTATTAATTTATTTCATTTAATACAATAAAAAAACATATAGTGATCACATAGGTATAATAATTATTCTTCTTCTTGAAGTGTCTCTTCATTACTGAAGGTTGGCCGTTAGCTCTGAATACTTTTTTCGGTTTTGCGTCATCCAGAAGAGCTGTTCCGTACTGGTGATCCCGGTCCACTCTCTGACATTTTACAGCTACGACTTTTTCCCCCTTCCGCGTCTTCGTTTACCCTCAATCTTACCCATCTATATCAGTTGGAGCAGCTGATATCTATCATGCCGCAGCACGTGCCCCAGATATTCAATCTTGCGCTTTTTCAATGTGTGCAACAATTTTCGTATCGTACCAGCACGCTGAAGCACTTTTTCATAGCTAACTTTATAAGTCTAGCTTATACGGAGCATTCGACGGTAGCACCACATCTCAAATACTTCTAGCCGCCGTCTGATGTCTTCTTTTACGGTCCACGCTTCGCTGCCGTACATAACCACTGGCCAGTTGTAGCAATGCAGGATCCGAGTTCTGAGTCTTAGATTGATTTGCCGCAACTCAAGACTTTTATCATTTTATTGAATGATGCACGGGCGATTTCTATCCGGGTCTTAATTTCTTGATCGGAGTCCCATATTTCATTCATTCATATTAATTATGAAAAGGGTAAACACAAGAAAGTATGATTCAGTCAACAACATCCTCATTATATAAAATCGAAGACTATCGCGGTTGTTTGACATTATAAATAGGATAGAAAACGAATTTACCGCGTGAAATTTGTAGGACCCGACGTTTCGGTGACGTTGCAGCCGCCGTTGTCTAGGGTAGACTGAAGAGCTGTCAGTCCGTTGTTTTGCGGGCAGGCCGCAAACCGCTGCCGCCACTGCGTAGGTTATAACGGTGGTGGGGGGCCGGGCTCGGAGCGCGGGAATTTTTAAAATCCGTCTTGCACACAACACTCACTATATCCTGTTTTACGTCTTTGCGTTCGGCGTTCGGCGGCGGGAACAATTTTAGAAGAGGGTTCCACGTAGAAGAGAGTTTGTAGCCGTCATCTCTATTGAAGTTCGGAGTTCTTCTTATTTCAATGGCTTCCCGGATCATGCGAGGAAAGTAGAATTGTTCCTTGGATAGAACAATGGGATTTTGAAACTGCATCCAGTGGTTACTTCCGCTATCCAATATATGTTCGCAGATCGCCGATTTTTCTCGCTGAACGTTTTTATCAGCTTTGATGTGTTCTGTCAGTCGCGTGGCTATGGGCCGTTTCGTTTGTCCAACGTAGGCTAGACCGCAGCTGCATTCGACTTTATACACACCCGGGGTTTGCAGTGGTATGACATCCTTTACAGGCCTCAAAAATCGAGCTATATTTTGGGTCGGTTTGAAGATCGTTTTTATATCGAATCTGTTTAGCATCTTACTTATTCGATCAGTCACGCCCTTGACGTATGGTAGGAATGCTCTTGATCTGCCCGGTTTTTGAGTTTCGTCCGTATTAGATCGTGTGAGTGTCTCGTGATATTTTCCGTATCCATTTTTCCTAAGGACATCATTGACATTTTCCATCTCCTTCGGAAACTGCTCAGTGTCGCATAGATCGCGTGCTCGATTCACGAGCGACGTTTGCACTGAACGTAGATACGGACAGATATTTGCATGCAAGCTCACACCATCATCCCTACCATCTCTACCATCCCTACCATCAGTTCGGCCGACCCTAACACATCGGTCATTATGGGTCAACTGCACCAGGACCATTAAGCTCCCAGACCAAGAGACGGAATGTTTTAAAACATTTGTTTTTTTAATAAATGCAAGTCGGGCTGGTCTCGCCAGGTTGACAGGTCGGTCTGGTTTAAAGTAATTTTAATATATTGTATATTTCAGCTTCTAACTTTTATTTTTAACTTCATAACGCCATAAGATTACTTCAATAATTATTATAATGATTATATTTGCTTTTCCCCTGGGTTCTCCTTATGATGTATATATTCTATTGGTTCACGATCACGATTAACTCTTATTTTAAGCTAAAATAACAAAAACAAACTGTTTTGACAATTCTTTATTTCAATATACTATTTATTGAACATTAATATAAACGTAATACTGTCGATCGAATTCGAAAATCCTTAAAATAAAGTTTCTTCTAAACTTCTGCTTTTACAATCTGCTTCTTCAGAAAGAAATATGCTCGTACTTCGGATGAAATATTTTATTTGTTCTTAATAAATATGCCTAGGAAGGCAACCACTGAAAATTAAATATTTCAATTATTATTTGCAGATGTGGCAATTCTTATTAGTGTACATATAATTAAACTTGATGTGATTAATACACAATTAGAAGGAGAAGAGTCATCTTATTTCAAACATCAAATCCAGGTTTTTATTATTTCACTCACTCTTTTGTTTACTATTTTTATTTATTTATTATTTTAGTTTATAAAATTATCCAATATGACAAAAATAGGATCCAATACGAAGCAGATAAGATTGCATTTTTGTTAATTTTTTCACCCCACTAGATTGTACATCTGTTCTAGAGTGATAGTATAATACATAGTGACCTCACTTTCTTCTTTTTTTTCATTTATTCCAATCGAACATTCATCCTTAAAAATTAATTGTTAAATATATAAATGTGAGTGACTAATAACAAATACATACTATTATGTTTGTCATTCTCTATTTAATCGAATGGTATATTATATTTATTGCCGATTATATAATGGAATTGAATTTTATTTGTTATATTATCTTCAAATATATTTTTTTTGAGGAGCACATTTTAGGACAATTTAGTGTTATTAGCATTTTACTAAAACTTGTACATAATTGATTGTAATATTAGTCCTGTCCACCCTAGAACGGGCTAGTCCTAGTTGGGTGACAGAATCAAATAAGCAAAAGGTTAAACTTTTGCCATTCGGTTCCTGTTAGTTATATAAGCAAAGTCAATGTTTTATAGTAATTAATTCTTATATAAATAAAATAAATAAATAAATATATACATAAGAAAATATTTAAATAGATAAATAGATAAATGAATAAATCTATAAAAAAAAACAAATTGACTAATATATTAAGTAGTTTGAAAACGTTCCTTATTATGCACACATAAAATTGTAACTAATTATTTATCATTATTTTATTAATTTGTTTTAAACATAATCAACTAAATGTATTTATTGTAAAGTTATGGCCTACGTCAGAATGTGAGTCACCATTTCTTAACACTGACCTGCCTTTCGTCATGAGCCACTTGATAATGAATTTCTTCAGAGTCAATCTGCTGATTGTATTCTGCACTTTAGCCTCCGCCAAGGAAGAGCAGAAGGAATCATACAGACGCGGTGCCAGAAACGCGTAATGCCTCTGTTCAAATCTAGTAAAAAGTCGTTGGTGGGCTTGGTTTTTTTTTTATTTCGTGTGTCGTGAGACTAGTTTAGCGAAGAATGACGGTCTGTGCTCCTATGGAAGTGAGTAATAATATTTCGCTCGTATAACTGTCTCACATCCAACACATCAAATACCCTAGAAAGCTCGTCGGACGGATATAAATAGGGTTTTTTATTATCAACGCGAACTATCGCCTTTTGGGCTTTAATTAGTTGGGTCCAAGTGCACTTTGGCCGCGCCACCCCGGCTAATTTGCCCGTAGGAGATAAGTGACGGTTAAGGCACAATATACTGATCGTAGGGTTTTTATGTCTAGTAAATTTCTAAGATTTCTGAATATGTGTATAAGTTTTCTAATCCTTCGTGGAATATTATTGATATGTACATTCCATCGGAGATGAAGATCGATTTGAATTCCTAGATATTTGATAGTATTGACCCATTCTATTGTCTTATTGACTTTTGACTGATAAACTAGTTATACTTTTTAAATGAAACTGTACTTACAGAAACAAACCGATGCAATCATGATAAATGGTATTAAGCATCCCATCTCCAATAAGTAAGGAAATAACATATTTCCAATAACAGACCCTATGCGACCAATCACCATCAGTGCAGATAACGCTAAAGCTCTGAAAAGGTATAAAGATAATAAATACCATTTCGTTGCCTATACAATATTTTATTTTATATCCTCAACTGGTATTCGGTATCCGGTATTCTGTGCCGGTTTAGGGCATACGACAAAGATAGCCTGTACGGTACCGATACTGATATCCGGTATCGGTATCCGTTATTGATACCCGATACCGGTATCCGGTAAAAAAGGAAAATTTGCTCCTTACCTGAATGATGTCGGAAAAGAATCAACAGTGACGGTTAATAGTAAATTGACACCGGTCTGGGCCATTGGCACGAATATTGAGAAGTACGCAATTATCATTACAGAGTTGACAGATAAATGGAGCGTGCCAGACAAAATTCCGCATATGCCATTAGTTATGATAAATAAAGCCCTTTTTCCTAGCTTATTGATGAGGAATCCTGCCATTAGGTAAGGAAGGATTGACACTAGACCTAAAATGGCGCTATTTATGTAAGTCTCTGAGCCACTGCGTACCTGTAACATATTATTATTAGTATTATAATATATACAGTTATATAAAAGATAAGAAAAGGACCCAGGATATTATTTTTAACCTGAGAAGGGTCCTGATCAAATAGGTATCTATTATTTTAACAATTGGATCGCCAAAAGTCCGCGTTCGCCGGTGCGCTCTGATGGCGACTGTAATATATACATAGTTGGGGAGCCAGTGACAGAAAGTGCAAGAGTTTTGTAAAAGCTGATACTTTCAGTTCAGACAGTATTTTGGTAATAGAATGCTGGGGTAGAGTTAGCAGGCCAGACTCCAGGAAACCTGGCGCTGGTGTACTAGGACAGGTGTAATTTTAATTAGTACCTCAAAGTGCTTTGAAAGAGCTGAAAATTCTTTAGTAGTGAATGCAATACAGAATACGAAACAAGTGCTCAGAATGCTTAACAATAGAATTCGTGACGTACAGCATTATTACACTTGTGTGGCATATATGGAGTAGGTAATGCTGACGCCCTGCGTTGATTTTCTAATCAGTCTGACCATTTGTTTCGAGTTTAGTGTTGCATACACTGTCTACTGTATGCATCCTTCTGGCGCTCCTGGACGGTCTGCGCACCGTGCGGGGTAAGCCAATCGACTGTGCACTCTGACTAACAGTCTGGAAGCTGTACTGTTTCCTATAGAGCGGGGGTGGTTGCTGACCTTACGGCGACTGCTCTTGAAATGACCATCGGCCATCCGATCCTGGGTGAACAGCCGGGCAAAGGACGCTGTGGTCCGCGATAGATTCGGTAAACACCGTTTCGCCGCTTCGTAAGGGAGAGGACCGCGCAAGCGAACTCGAGCTTGTAACCAAGCGAGAGACCGGAGTAATCTGGTCACGATTGGAAGTAAGGGCGTGAGTGTAGGCCCGCCGGGTAACACTCCTGGCTGTTAAGGCGTTGGCCTCTTACGGACTTGTGACGTAGCTAGATGGTGGACTGTTTTGTCCTCAAGTCTTGTGCGCTCACTCCAGGGAGATAGAACGACTAATCCTTAACGCTCCGCCTTACATTTTTAAGCAGCCTAACTATTTGTTTCTAGTTTTTAATTGCATCCACTATCTACTGATGAATTTTCAGCTTTTCCAAAACACTTTGGTGGTACTAATTAAAATTACACCTTTTCTAGTACCTAGGCCAGCGCCAGGTGTCCCGGAGTCTGGCCTGCTGACTCTACCCCAGCATTATATGGCCAAAATACTGTCTGATCTGAAAGTATTAGGTTTAACAAAACTATTGCACATTTTTGTCGCAGCCTCTTGGACTAACACTTACACATTCTACGGCTGAGGCAGTTACGCTAACATTGATTATTCTACGCTTTTGTTCCAAGTAATCATCGATCATCGTACATAATGAACCCGTTTCATTATGATTATTTGAATAGTTTTCGAATATAGTAGATAGTTGAGGATACCACAGTCTAAATATGTTGAAGCTGAAAAATAAATGAATCCACTGATAAAATAATGAGCAAAGTAAAGACGAAATGGCATAGATAGACGACGAAATTAACGGAACTTACCCAAACATCACACCGAATTGCATTAGGGAAATATGCAAAAATTTGGTTATGTATGGCGTCGTAAACAAAGGTTTAACATGACTGAATCCAGATTTCAATGATTGCATCAGCCCCTCTGATTTTTCGTTTGTGTTATTTAAATACACTTTATCTACCTGAAATAAATAGTAGTTATCTCTTATAGTATATAGTTACATCTTATAGTAATTAGTAGCGTTTCGTAAATGTTAATTCTCCAGCGGTGATCTGTATGTCTTTGAGAACGAAGTTTTAAAAATGCGCTGTTATTTTTCGGATTTCGTTTACGGCTCTACTGGCAGTTACATAGTTTTAGACGCGGGCGGGATCGTGACGCGGGCCCCGCATGTGACAGTTTCGCGCCATTTAATTACCAAAAATTCTTTAATTTTGTTGTTATATATTGTTTTGACGAAGATTTATAGACTTTTTTTTAGTTTTTCTATGATTTTTTCTTTCGTTTCTTTCTCAATACTTTATTTTAGTTTTAAGATTATACTCTATTTGTCACACTGTATTTAACAAAATGTTATGTTTCTTTAAATACCCATTTTATAATGGAATTGCGATTTGTTTATCTTATTATTACCTAATTTTACGACAACCTAGTTTTACGAGCATTTACTAAAACATTGACGTAATTTATAGTAATATTAGAGCCACTACTAGAACGCTACTAGAGCCACTACTAGATCCACACTAGAACAGGCTAGTCCCAGTTGGGTGACAGAATCAAATAAGCATAAGGTTAAGGTTTTTTCATTCGGTTAGTGTTATCTTGTAAGCCATATCAATGTTTCCATAGTAATTAATTCTTAAATAAATTAATAAATAAAATTTAAAACAAAAGCTTTGGAGGATAAAAATATGTTTTAATATTAGGAGTTTCTTTCAGAGAAGATTATTTTACAAGAGAAACTCAGTTGAAAATCATCTGAAACATTTCTTATTTTCCACTTTCACACAAGTATTCGGCATTTTTTCCTCTGTAACATAAGCTTAAATAAAAACAAACTAGATAGTATTCAATTCTGTTTCTTATCTAAAATAATATTATATTATCCAACACCTAAATTTATTTTTTAATTTCCTGTTTAGTTCTATGGGCATTCTATATGTACATATTTCTTATTGAAAAACTTTTGCTCAGTGACGTTGAGCCGGTAGAACTAATTATCACGACACCGCTGGAGGGTTAATTAAACGTCATTTGCTAAATCATAGTCTTGTTTCCGGTATCCGATATCAAGTGCCCGATGCTCGTTGTCAGTTGTCCCTTATCCGATATTTGGTAATTTGTGTTCGGTAGGTACGTGGTATCCGTTATATATATATAGTATCCGGTATCCCAGTAACAGCAAGTAAGTAAACATTATTTTGTTATTACTAACCGGGTAAGTATCGGCAGGCTTTCCAGTATTGAGAGAGTAGATTCTGCTCAAGATGGCCAGAGCTTCATCATGCCTCGAATTCGTAAGCAAAAATTTCGGACTTTCTGGTAGAAATGAGTAAGCTATTGATGTCAGCATTGCCCATAAGCTATTCACGAGGAGGAAAATGTTCCACGATTTGAGCACTGCGAATAATGAAAATCAAAATTCAAGGGCATTCGAAATTATTTTAAAATGAACTATTATTTTACCAAAATTTCCATCAGCCAAAGTAAGATGCCAGTTCTGTGGGAGCAACATCCATGCTACCATAGGCAAAATTGCATTTGAAACGCCGACGAAGCAGAAAATGTAAAGCATTATTTTTGACCTCATCTTGTTGCAGTGCAGTTCTCCTACATATGTTATCACGACTGTGAATGGACCCGTAAATCTGCAGTAAAAAAAGAAAGCTTTTGAATATAAAATATAGAAGAATATATTTCGTTTATTCATTTTGTATTTTATTTAATAATTCCGTTACCTATGCGATTTTTTATGTTCGTTTTGTGCATAAAAAGCTTCTTTTGCATTGGTATAATTTAGATATTTTCTTCAATAATTAGATATATTATTTTAATTAATTTGTGCAAAAGAAGTGGCATATCCTTTTGCTTAAAACAGGATTGCGCAAGGGAACGGGGAGTTATGAACGGTAGAGTTGGCGAAACTGTAGTGCCGAAAGTTGTTCGGAACCGATGCGTAGTTGTTGAGAACGCATTGCTATTTAGTAATCGTGGAGCATTGAAGTGGTGCGGATTGTGTTATCGCTGTGAGAGCGTATTATAAGCAGGGTGATAGTATCATGGTTCGCAAAGGGTGAACGGAGCATGCGCCTGTCTAGCGCAGGCGCATGTAGTAGAACGGAGCGGTGAGGTCTTCTCTCGACGGAAACTCGAATAGCCGCAATGTCACTCTTTTTCAAAGCTGAACCAGTTTCCTAAAAAATGCGCAACCCACGTTGGAATCGCATGAATAGATGGACGCGACCATGATGTCCGAGCTGGTAATACTGTCAAAATACCCTTTGCGCAACATCACACTCTCACATTTAATTGTCGCGTAGAATTTTGGCCCAACAGAAATTTTGGTGATACAGAAGACGCCAGGCTATATTTATTAAATAATTACATATATAATGCTTCGCCTCAATAACGATATAACGGTAATACCATTGTACTGGAACTCATCACATTTTCACATCGAAACGCTGTTATTAATGGCATCACTGCAAGGTGTAATTTATGAGTTTTTTCTCAGTGCAGTTTCACAGTACTCAAGAGTGCTCTGCAGTTTTCTTCAAAAAGATCACCGAATACAGGTTGCTTCATCCGTGTTAGAACCTACATTTCTAAATCGCATCTCAATGAGAGAACAAACAAGGGTTTACAAATTTGGCATACAAACCAGCCATAAGCATGGGAATGGCGATTTGATAGCTAGCAAAATCCGAACAAACCACATCAAACTCTCTCGAAAATCAAACTTATGTTGATGTCTTTAACTATTGTGTTGTTGTTCACTCAAAATTTCTTCCAGAGCTGCAGATGGGGAACAATCAACACACGATTTTTTTGGAGTAACGAGGCGACTGTTAGAAAACATTCTCCCGAAAAGAGCAAATTTATGAAACAATAGTTCTTAGATTTTGCATCACGATAATGCGCCATTCAACATTTTGAAAGACGCATTACACGAAAATGTTTTTAAAAACCTATTAAAGACTTATTAGGATTGTAGTCGACCAATCGCCATATTCACTAGACGTGTATAACCCCGTATGACCTTTCTTTTTTTCCCAAACATAAATTAACATAAATGAGGAGTCGGCGAACAAAACGATCTAAAAGCGTTGAACTCAATTTTATAGGAGAGGCAAAAAACTAAATAGCATACTTCTATCTGTTTATTTGTATGTTTTTTTTTTAGTTGTTACCTTGGCTGATTTGTATATGACCTAGCATTGGCAAGTAACTTTTCATTGCATGAATGGGACATAACGAAAAAAATCAAAATTTCGTTTAGATCGTTAGATTATACCGTTTTGATTATACCGTTTTGATTGCTACTGGTGTTATAAAAACAAGTAATTAAAAGTTTTAAAAATATGCTATATTTTTTTAATTTTTATATTTTTACATCGTTAATAATAATATATTAAATTCTTATTTTATGAAAATGTCAAAAATTATTTAAATAATCAATATGTCTTAGAACCGGCGTAGAGTGCCGCAACCGTACCAGATGACATTTTTTTTCACATTTTACACCAAACCAATTTGCACAGTAACTCACTTTACCGAAGCTATGCTAAAATGTGGATGTTGCCATATATAAATTATGGATACCACAACGAAAACAAGAAAAATTGCAAAAAAATTATTTAGACTGTTTTGAAAAAAAACATTTTTACGGGCTATGATTTAGTATGAGATTTAGATCATTTTGAAAGAAATTAATTTTAATTTTAAATAATCAATCATATTCAACTAGCGATAGATCATTTTGAACGAAATTGATGATTTCTGCTTCATTTTTCTATGGTTTCTAAATCGTTTTGGTACTAAATAGTTTTACCAATCGATAGAACGGCGCAAGGCGTACCGATTTAAAAATAACATGTTTGGGTCCAAAACCGATTTAGATGGTTTTGTTCGCCGACTCCGATTTATAATATTATAATAACATTTATGTAGAGTGAAAAAATATTAACTTACGCAAATCCTTCAAAAAATTTCATAACCAGCAATACCGAAAATGATTGACTAGCTGCCTGCACCCATATACAAAAACACATCGCTGCATATCCCCATACTAGGAAAACTTTTCTGCCTAATGCGTCAGATAGAAATCCAGTTATTAATCCGCTAACTATCATACCTGAAAATAACAACAATTCATTACATTAACTATCCAGTGTTTTTTTTCCTATTCCTAACTATACTAGATAAAAACTAATGTACATTTTGTTAAGCAGCAAGTTCAGGTTACAATAATTAGTTAACATCTTAAGGCGACATGATACCTGGGAACGGCCATATCTGAGGAATTTTAGTTTTATGAGGTTTTTGAAAAATCTAAGCAATAATTAAAAAAAGTTTCTAAGGGAATCCCTCGATAAGGAACCAAATTAATATTTAGACTCAAAAAAGTTTCTCATTGCCTTGGACATTAAGGCTTTAAACTGAATTCGAAAACATTCAGGCGCGTTTACTCCTACAATGTAAGTGGTGAGTGTGTTTTATTATAATTTCATTATATTGACTGGCAAATTTTCTAGGGCATCACTTAGTCACATTTTTTATTTAGGCCCTAAATTAATTACAATTAATTAAAACGTGAGAGCGCTCTAGAGTTACGCTAAATATGCTTTGCCCTAAACACCCTTATTCCAGCACTGCGTAAAGATAGTTATTCTGTGCTAGCGCTGCGATTGACTGTTTAGTATGCGTCTGGTTCCCGGCGCTAGCGGACGTGGAATCTGTCCTTGACGCTTCGTCAACGCTGGATTTTTATTGGTCAAACCCTACAAAATTGACTCCGCCTATTTTTTCGCGTGTCCGCCCATTTCGTATATTTTTCTGAGTCTCATGTCGCCTTAAAAGGCTCTAAGACGTCTTAATATTTATGATCGCCTCAACAAAATGGGCATCCAAGATATCACCACTATTAAGTTAATCGCTGTCGGCCATGATGATATCAATGGCTTGCAAGTGGCTATTAAAACTTCCAACATCTATCCTGAGATTGTATATTCGGAAATATCGAAAAGAACATTTTCCAAAAGTCATATGTCGGTCAGAGGAGTAAGAAGAGTATATTGGTAAACATGGCACGATTCAAAAAATGGGCATTGACTGCAAAGTTTTAGACTGGAAAGTGAAATAGTGAAACCTTCTGGTTCATGGCATTTCCAGCTTTCAAAGTGTAAACGGTTTCTAGTTAGACTATCTAAGAGGGTAGGAAATGTTTTGCACAATACCAAAACATTTGCAAGAACATTATACAAATATCAATGATCGATCCTAAAGACGTTCGCAGTGGAATTAAAATGAAACAAGCTAAACTCTTGGATATCAAAAAACTTATAACAATACACTATGGGCCAGAATGGATGAACATTGATGATTTGACATTTTACCGGAAGGTTTTTGAAGTACAATCAAAATGGGAAGACGGAATTGAAATGAATGGAGCTGCCAAAATCGTGTGTGAACATCAAGAAGAACCAATCGATTTATTAATATATTAAACTATATGATAAATGGAGAATAAAGCTCTAGATAAGTGCATAGGCAGAGTTTTTATTGAAGTAATTTTTTAATATTCATTCTTAATCTTCTTAATATTTCTTAATAAGGTCTAGATTTTAATTTATTATTTTTTCTTTGATAAAGGGTAGTATTACGGTTTTGTTTCTATAGGTCTGATGTGTTATAGTGTTAAGTATAACCATATAGTGTTTAGTGCTCCTTGCAGTTTAAAGGTGTCTGCCGGTGTCGCAAAATGGAGGAAGAACAACGGTTAGAATGAAGAAATGTATTTTTTTTAAACGCGGATACCGCATCAGAAACCGAACAAAAATTTAATTCAAAATCCTAGGAGATTATAGCAAAGAAAATGGATAAGCAGAATACTTCAGTATGGTGATAAACTTATTCAGACCGATTAACAACGAACCAACATAATCTTGATTTTCAATGGGAAAGATAGAACATAAATTTAATGGCATACTAACTATTATTGGGCTAACAATAGTAAAGTCGGATACCTTTATAAAAGTGTACTCTCATAAACTGCATATCTGCCAAAATTAAACTACAAATACTTCTTTATATAATTATTACTGGATGCAGCTTCTGCACTCTATCACACTATTAAGAATATCCAAAGCAGCTATGTATATCGTTGATGATTGTGACGCCGGGAGTTCGGGGAGTAGTGGGTATGCAGGGGAAGCTACTTACCAAAAAATAGACCGTACTTCTAATCACTTGACTTTGCACTCGCACTTATCACCGAGCAGCGTGAGCGTTTATACGCTGATTGTAATAATCTCTAAACACATAACCTTATCACCTGCACTTGCTACTTAACAAAATTAAAATTACCACTAAGGCAAGTTCCCAAAACTTCACAGACCAACCTACAATAAATCTGATATTTTATATCCTCCCGATTGCGAGTACAATCATGTACTCATGTACTAAAATAAAAATATGTACTAAATCATGTACTAAAATAAAAAATAAAAGTAACGGGAAGTGGGGGCATAACCACATATGGGGGCACAACCGTTTTCTACCATTTCGTGGTTTATTTCTTTTGAATAGCAACATTTTTTTCGACATGGTCACACATTTTCAATGGCCGCTCTCTTGTCATGTTGTATCAGTGACGCTGGTTGTGCGAAGAAAAAGTTATTTGCATTTTTGTTAAATTTGGTAAGTTGTTTATAATTACGTAACAATGTTATAGATGCGATAGGTACGACCGATTACTAGTTTTATGATTAAGTGATTTACTTAACTTGAGAGATCTTTATTGCGTTTTGTTTACATCGTTTGTTAGTAATATAACCTCAAATTACCAGACACAGCGAACGTTAATTTTTAAAACGAGTACCTGAGGCAAAACCACATAGGGGCACAACTGCATAGGGTGCGGTTATGCCCCCAAAATATTTTTGTATACTATTTTTGTTTAATTCTTGACGTTTTGCAGGTAAAAAAGCGATAGTTTTTGAAAATAGTACGGAACTACGTGCGCTGCACAACGCGGCAGTCGTGGGATGAACGTTCCATGAAAAGTGCCGTTGAGGCTGTTATTAATAAAGAAATTGGCTTCAAAAAAGCGTCCATGAATTTTAATATTCCTACTAGTACTCTTAGAGACAGAGTAAAAAATATTAAGGGTGGGTTGCAGGATATTGAAAACAGCGGAGCTAAAGGGCGTGGGAACTTCAAAAAAAGCAAGAAAAATAAATGGTGGATCACATTCTGTACCTGAAAAGCCGTCTGTTTCCTATTACTGTGAAGGATTTGCGGGAGATTGCTTTCAATTTAGCAGAAAAAATAACATAAAACATTGTTTTGATTAAGAAACTAGGATGGCTGGTACACATTTGTCGAAAAATTTCTGAAAAGGAATCCAATCATAACCCTGCGTAAACCAGAAGGAGCTTCAGGACCTTCCAGAGACCTCATTAAATTGCCTGATAGAGGAAGACCGGTAACGTCTCGCCAAACAAAAAGAAAAGGAAAGACTGCCATTTTGACAGGTTCTCCGTACAAATCAGAACTGGAAGACCCCAATTCAAAACAAAGACCCCACGTGTTACAAAAGGCAAAGGTAAAGGCAAGAAGACCCCACTAAAAACAAAGGAATTTAACGAAAAGAAGATGCCTGAAACTACTACAAATAAAAAATTAAAGCGGAAGGAAACACAAGCAGTGAAAAAACCGATCAAGAAAGCTAAACGCGATAGTGAAGATGAAGATAAAGATAATTAATTCATATTTTGCTTAGATATGTACTCTAAATCTAAGTCAACAGATGGTTGGATTAAATGTACAAAATGTCCTGGTTGGGCTAATGATGCCTGTGCAGGCACAGATAAAGAAGACGATTTCGAGCATGTCTGTGATTTTTGCCAATAATAACAAAAATCGGTTGTGCCCCCAATGAAAATTGCTGGGTCGGTTGTGCCCCACTGTAGGGGCAACAGCGTTTTTTTATATTAATACAGTTTTGAGGTTATAATTTTTGTATTTAAAAACTACTTCAATTGTGTGTACCTACTAATAGTACAGTCACTAAATAAAGCCGTGAAAATGACTAAATTGCTTTATTTTCTCTATATTTTAATCGACTGATTGTTATTGGGGCGGTTTTGCCCCCACTTCCCCTAAATATATTATATCATATGATTAAAGGTAATACTTAAAGCAATTATTAAATAAAGGATATAAAATGGGAGATGCTAATAGCCCCAAAAAATTCACAAAAGAGCATAACAATTCGAAGTTTATTTGATTCCACACTCATACCAAAAGGGAAATACATACTTACTCATTCCATCAAATATAAAGCGCCTCTCTCATTCCAGAATCAGACTTATCAGGATGACATGTTCTGCAGTTTGATGTTCCGTTCCACAAGCGCATCGATGATTCTTGCTTAGGCACTTTTGCCTTTTAAGTATTCTCATAAACATTCGCTCCGAAACCGACAAGAAGAAACTGACGTTAATCGCCTCAGTCTCCCCGCAGTATAAACACATAATTCTTGCCAAACACGAAAACTTTCTTTTCAAATGGTTTTGCATAATATGGTATATCCAGAACTGAAAGAGTGCTTTAGAAGTACAAGGTACTACATTCGGCTGTCACAGTTGAATTGTTACTATGGCTTGGATCGACAGCCTTGTGGTTCTCAAACATAAGCCGCAATATTAATTCCGATAACCACCTCTGTTTCATACAATACAATACAATCAACTACTCCAGTAGAGGCATTCCTACACTTGGATGCGTCACAAAATTAAACGCTAAACATTTAATTATTAGAAGAAAAATACCATGATAGTTGTTTGTTTCAATTTCAATTTCAATTTATTTCTGCTCCAGTAGGTAGGCTTTCCTACACTTGGATGCATCTTTGCCTCTAAAATTTTAAATAATGTAATTAATTAAAGAATATTAACTATCATGATATAGTTGTGGCAATATAAATTAATTTTAGTAAATTATAATTGGTTTGAAAACCATTGATAAATAGAAAATAATCTAATAATCAAAATTGCTGATCAAAAAAAGAGCTCAATGTCTGTAGTCATAATTATCAAGGCAATAATATGATGGTCATGAAAATAGATAAGGGTATATTAAAAATATCTAAATTTAAGTTAATTGTCAAATCTAGCAATATAGCCGTCGTCGATAAAAATTAAAATTAAAATTACGCTCTTTGGCAAAGTTGATTATCATGAATTTTCCGTTATTTTATATTAGGATGCTCTTGGAATAAGAATCCAGCATTATCCAAATCTCTTAAGTTATATACAGGATTCTTGACTAGGCCATTAAAAAAGACTTTTTTAAATTGGTTCTCTCCAAGACTTCTGATATGTGTTGGGACCTTGTTATAATAACACAGGCTTTGGTGAAGGAAACTGTTGCGCACTTTACTAAGCCTGTGCCGATTTAGATGTAGATCAAATTTATTTCTTGTATTGTGTTGATGGAAATCGCTATTCGCCGGGACATCCGATATGTGCTTACGAGCGAACATAATATTTTGTTGGATATAGCACGAGTACATCGTCATGATTCCCGACTCGATGAAAAACGGCTTACACGAAGTTCTTGGAGAAGCTCTGTAAAGACTGCGTAAAGCCCTTTTCTGTAGGATAAGAATCCTCTTCGAATTTGCTGCCATTCCCCAAAACATTAGACCATATGTCATCAAAGAATGAAAATAAGCAAAATATACAGATTTAGCAGCCTCAAAGCCGCATAAATTTCTAATCTTTTTTATTGCGTAAACAGCCCTACACAGCTTTTTACTAAGCTCTTCTAAGTGATCGGACCATTGCAATTTTTGGTCGATCTGCAAACCTAAAAATTTAGTAGAAGAGATATTTTCCAATTCGTCTGTTCTAAAGAATAAGGCTATATTATTAGAGTCGGACGGCCGTAAAGAAAAACACACTGTTTTAGATTTTGAAACATTCAACGAGAGTTTATTAACTTGGAACCAGACAGCAAGTCTATGTATCATTTCATTAATCCTTATTTCAAGCTTGTCTCTGATTTTATCGCTAAAAAGAAGGGATGTGTCATCGGCGAATAGGATAATCTCATCATCCACTGACCTAATGCAATCAGGGATGTCGTTTATATAAACCAAAAAAAGAAAGGGGCCAAGTATAGACCCTTGATGGACACCTTTGGAGATACTTTGTGGGGTACTTTTGCTACTTCCCACTTGCGTAATCTGGGTACGATCTTGTAAGTAGGACTGAATGAGCGCTAGTTCCCTATTCCTAATCCCGTAGTGTTCTAGTTTCTCTAGTAGAACTGAATGTTCTACACAATCAAAAGCCTTAGAAAGATCACAGAAAATGCCAACTGTTTTTTTGCTATTGTCATAGCTTAGTAGTGTTTTCTTTATGAGATTAGCAATGGCATCTTGGGTTAAAAGATTTTTTTGCCAACCAAATTGCTTAATGCTGAGAATATTATTTTCTGAAGTTTGTTTCAGTTTGTTTGTTTATATTCTTTATTGTGAAATGTCACAATGGGCGGGGTTATTGTCATATGACAATCTCTTACAACCAACCCTACTATGACGTGTTATATGTATGTGTTTTGTATTATATCTGTAAGTGTGTGTCTTGTTATTGCATTCGATCAACAGAATTGAAAACGCAATTCCGTTAATTTGATCCCAACGGAAAATGGTGACCCAGCCGGGAATCGAACCCGGGACCTAACAATTTAAGATCAGGCGACCTAACCACTATGCCACCAGGCCATGTGTCATTGTCGTGTGTCAGTTGTCATGGCTGTAATATTATATTCAATATTACCTACATACAAATAATCAACATATGCTAATGTGATTTAAGAGTCAGGGAGAATAATATATTAAAATAGAAATGCAAATTATACGTAGTCAAAGAAAATTTATTTTATTGTCAATCGAGCAATTTTTAAAATTAATAGATGTATAATAAATTATATGAAAATTAGAGTGTCAGCTATCATAACACCATTATGTTTAAAACTTTACACATTTCATTAATCAACAACATGGAAAATAAACTCACAATTTTCAAATTCCCTTATAGCATAAATTGGGTTTCTCACCAAATTATTTATAATTATCTTTTTGAATTGGTGCTCTCCAAGGCTTTTGATTTGCTCTGGAATCTTATATGTCTACAAAGCATTTGATAATGTTGTGCTGTACAATGGATCCTCAGTATTCGTGAGCGAGGATGTCATAATAAAATATATCTCATTTTATTTTCCGAATATTAAAAATCTTGCTGTTTCAACCTATTCTACATGATTATTGTTAATTCTGTACTATTGGCTTTTGAATACTTACAAAGACTACTTTAGCTACTACGTGTGTAAGGACCCTTATTGATTTGGACGTGTGGCATTTGCAGCGATAAAAGTGCGATCGATGGCGTAATATATTGCCTTACAAACAAAAGTTACTATGTACGTTTAATTAATTAGAGAAAAGCAGTTACTTTAATGTAATTTAATAGGAGTAACTTAATATATGCACCTACTCTAGATGATCAGATAGGTGCGTTTGCGCTGCGTTCTGTTATAGGACCACGGCGCTATATCTGGTCTACACCCACACACGCATACATTCATACTCGTCACGCTGTTTTTCTAGATGCACTTTTGAAGATAAATTCACACCATGAGTACAATTTTCCCCATATTTAACAAACGCTTCATATATCCGTACTATCATTTCATCTGTGAAGTTCGTTTTTAATGCGACCTTAAGGAAAGTCTACGGCGATCGAAGTAGCAAAAGCTAATAGACTAAAACGCTATCATCTAGTTATCGTCCTACAGTCCACAGGACGTCGTCTATCAGAAAAACGTTTAAGGTTTATATAAACGCGATACAGCTAATACGTTTCACTGCATTCTCCGAACACCATTAACATATCACCATATTCGCGAGAATTGAAAAGAGTCATTTTTGCAAATCTTAGCGTTTTTGAAATATAGGCATATGTACCAGCGAACACAAACGGCGAAGGCGCGAGTACGGCAAAAACTTTTTCATTCATTCTATGTTATGGCATGTTGTGGCACATGATGATGAGCAATGCGACATTTTTGATTCCAAGATTCAATTGACATAATATCACCGGCAAAATTGTCTAATTACCTGATGACTAATAGCATTCAAAGAATTATTTATTTCGTTTTCAAATGTCTCTTTCTTACCATGCAAATGATTAATGTATAAAAATAGCGTCTTTCGCAGCTGCAAAAATGTATTCACACGAACACGCCTCTTCCTACCACAACAAACACCAGATTTACGGATATATAAGCGCGTAAATTAAGCTTATTACTCTCTTTCGTTTGACATCATCAATGGTAAGCCATCTCTATTCTTTTAGCTTCTTTTAAATAACTAAATGGTCTCAATATTAACACTGTGTTTCTTCTACCATATGCACGCCGAGAAAACAAGATTTCTACAATGTAGGGACCTAGTCATATCGGCAACGCAGGACATCAAATATCCCACAGGCATTGTAAATGATGTAACAGTCGACATTTATACATACTTAGAAACGACACTGCAAGCTTGATAAATTGCTCCAGGAATAACCCTATTCTAACAAAACTAATCCAATAATGGACCAACGCATCAAATAAGGACTGAAGAAAGTCGAGATTTACTATTACCTACTCGTACACAATGTATTTTATTTTTTCTTATTCATTCCGGAAAGCCTTAGCAATTTCTTAGTAAAAGTTGTTAAAATGATCGAAATAGTTTGAATTTCAATATTCGGATAATAAAACGATTCATATTGTATAATACTCACCCAAAAACGGTGCAGAGTTGAGGGCTCCTTTATCAGCCATTGTCAAGTTGAGGTCACATTCTGCATTAGCTATGAGGTACGAAGAATCTCCAGTAACTATAACATTAGCCACCTGACTTAGAGCTGCCGTCACAAATAAGAAATAATGAAATTTTCCATAGCCACATAGGATCAGCGCTTCTTCATAATAAATCCCTTTGTCTTCTGCTTCAGCTTCCTTTTCTTTATTTGTGTCTGAGAAGTAAAAATACCATTTAATCGATATCTCGTGTGAACGGTATTATCCAGTTGAGTGCAACTACTGATATTAACTAAGTAGTTATTTTAGTGCAACTTCTTGTGAACATCATTAGTTATCTACATAACGGCGAGATTTGCGAAGATTTCCTGCATCGGGTTTCCTTCAAAGAAGAATATCAGATGAAGATATTTTAGATTCATAATCTATTATGTATATAGCCTAGCAAATCAACGCCTGGTGTATTTAAAACCGTTTTCTATAATTATTTATTATATGAGACGTCTCTCACCCCACATTTTACACCTGGGGTCACTAAAAAACTATTAATATTTTTAGTGGCAGTTTTAAAAACGTTGTGAACCGCTTTCCTATCATCTTCCTGTAATACCCTCAAAAGAGTATCTCAAATGGTTTCATAAAAAATATAAATAGTGCTAAAATCTAAGTTAACTAATCTACAGGCACTCCAGTTATCTAAGGAACTTTTTTTAACAAATGGCTAGTTAATTTGGAACGAGATATCAAATAGCATACAGGACATCAATTCAGCAATGATAAATATAGGACAAGTTCCGCTCGTGGACAAGGACACTGCTTGTGTTTGGTATACTTAATTGTATGTATACTGGTATGAAATCGTATACTTTAGACCTGTTCTGTGCAACGGACGAACCCGACACCTCAGGCTGTTACAACGATATAGATTGTTCTTTCAACCGTGAGGTGATTACACAAAGACTCAGGACAACACAGTCCACAGTCTAGCTCAGCCAACATGTTCGTAAGAAACCGACGCCTTATCGCGAGGTACTAATATGTGAACCCAGCGGGCCAACCTCACGCTCCGATCTGGTCACGGTTTCGAGGTCGCTTGCGCGGCCTCTACCTGACGCGGTTATTCAAGTTTGAATATTTTGCGGACCGCGACGCCCTTAGCTCGCCATGGTCACTAGGGATCGGGTGGCCGACGGATCGACTCAATAATTGAAGACGTCAGGTCGACAACTACCCTTCGCTGTCATATGAAAGATACGTCTCCAGACCCCTCTGGTTATTCGCCAGCTGGGCATTCAACACCTAGCAAACCGGATGGTGCACCACCTGCCCAGTTTCGCTCGAGGTATTCCCCCGAATCCGCGATCTTCTGATCCCAACCGCCTTCGACTGCAGGATTACAGACGTGCCAGAAGCTCACAGCGGCCTTGACATGTTAAGTGCCTCTCCGAGGAGGCTACCAGATAGGAGTTGAGCCGTGAGTTGGGCAGACCAGATGACATAGATTTTTGGCCAACACCACCTACGCTGCACGGAACTATTAGGAACCTTCTGGTATGTATACTGTCTAAGGTTATGAAAACTGTTAATGCCGTTTTTTGTTGTCAAAAGATACGATACGATTTAGATAGCACTGCTTCCGGTACCGCGCCAGAACCCAACAAAAACCATATAGCCGACAGTCAATATATATCTGGTATATGTTAGGTAATAAATTAAATTTTAGGTCTTATAGGTCAAAGACAAAAAGAATCTTTGATAGCAACATTAAAAAAAACAAATAGGTGGCTTGGTAATGCGTATTCGTTAAGGAATAAAAGAATTTTTATTACTTTATAGTAGTCCAATCAGTAAGGACCAGCAAGGACTTTGCGGTCTTTCCTAACTTGAGGTCTTTCCTAACGTAAATTAGATTATTATAGTGATGAAAAATTCAAGTTTTCGAAATTGAGGTGCACATATGACCCTCAAATCCGTAATGAAAGGTTCCAAAAGTGGTTTTTTCTCATAATAATTCATCAATGATTGAACTTATGACCAAAATATTTACGGCAACAAACAAGGAATATAAAATTCATAACATTTTAGAAAAAAAACTTTTGTCTGTTTAGTTAATATAATGTATTAGAACAAAAGTGACGGAATTTTAAGGAATATATTTCCCATAAAAGATTTTGGGAATAATCTAGTACGTATATCTCCCTACTAATCCAAATGAATTTAGTCCAATATACTTTTTTAAACACTTTTCTGCATTATTTCTCTAAATGTTTTACGGCTTTCCTATCTAGGTGTCACCTATTCGAAGGTAACTATTTGTTGTTTTATTAGTTCATTAATAATAATAGAATATTTACTAATTGAATAATAATACGACCTTTAAAATCGAAGACTGTCGCGGTTGTTTGACATTGCACTGCAAACCCCGGGTGTGTGTGAAATCGAATGCAGTTACAGTCTAGCCTACGTTGGACAAACGAAACGGCCCATAGCCACGCGACTGACAGAACACATCAAAGCTGTTAAAAACATTCAGCGAGAAAAATCGGCGATCTGCGAACATATATTGGATAGCGGAAGCAGTTTCAAAACCACTGGATGCAGTTTCAAAATCCCATTGTACTATCCAAGCAACAATTCTACTTTCCTCGCATGATCCGGGAAGCCATTGAAATAAGAAGAACCCCGAACTTCAATAGAGACGACGTTTACAAACTCTCTTCTCGGTGGAACCCTCTTCTTAAAATATTCCCGCCGCCGAACGCCGAACGCAAGGACATAAGACAGGATACAGTGAGTGTCGTGTGCAAGATGGATTTTCGAAATTCGCGCGAGCCCGGCCCACCACCACCGTTATAACCTACGCAGTGCCAGCAGCGGTATGCGGCCTACCCGCAAAACAACGGATTGACAGCTCTTCAGTCTACCCTGGACAACGGCGGCTGCAATGTCACCGAAACGTCGGGTGCTACAAATTTCACGCGGTAAATTCATTTCCATCCTATTTATAATAATAAGCCCTAATTGAATAATAATAATTATATATGGGGGCAAATGTAAACCTAAATTAACATAAAAAATTAAAAATTATATAGTTATTTTGTATATATAAATAGTAATTGTAATCATAAAATTATCTCATCAATTCAATAATTGAACTTGAAATCAATTATTACGATTTTCAATGGTTATCTATGATTTTCACCTACTTGATTTATACATTTATTTTCAAACCTATGTTTGATGAAAGAACCGTTAAATATGGAGTGAGACATATCTATTTATGAGAAAGTTTAAGCTATGGGAAGATTGATTATCTGCATATCTAGTTACATCGTCAGTAGGTCGTAGATAAGATAAAGGAGGAATTGAGTACTAGAATGTGGAACATTGTAGATTGCGCTATTTTCTAGATTACACATAATAGAGAATTTATATTAGTTTGTTTTTAATTGCATATTAGTGAAATAAGAGAGTGAATTTTAGGTCGAAACAAAAAAAAACAAGAATGACAACAACAGACTTGTTTATAATACTAGTTATCAGTAATCAGAAGAAAAAAAATATTGATATCAAGGTCCATCTAATATTAAACATACATACGCGTACTCGACTACGCGCAATGGCTGGAAAACTTTAATGGAAAACTACACAGTCCTCAATGAAAAGTAATACCATAAACGGAAAAATACAAGTAACTATAGTAGATCTTGCCCCAATTATTTTTGTTTTATCAATATTTATTATTGATTGCTTGACACAGATAATCAGTACGTATTTGGATTGATTTTCGCATGCGTACGTATGCATATCAGGATGGCGGTGCCGGCTAAAACGGGCGAACCCGTCACCTCAGGCTGGTATAATGATATAGATCGGTCTTTCAGCCGTGAGATGAGCGTAGAAGACTTAGGGTCAAGACAATCTACTGTCTAGTTCATCAGCAACCCGTTAGAGACCAACGCCTTACTGCGAGGCACCGGGAAAGGTACCATCGGGCAGCCTCACCCCCTAACTACCAGTTTTGGCAGGATATCTCCGTCTGGAATTAACCTTCAGGATATCTCCTTCCTTCCGACTGGTTATGGGTCCAAAGTCGCTTACCCAACCTCTACCTGTTGTATTACAGCGGTAATTAAGTTTGAATTTATCGAGGACCTGGGCGTTCTTTGCCCGTAGTGCCACACAAAATCGATTGGCCCAAGGTCATTTTAAGAGTGGCATGACATCAGGTGAAACATCCACCCCCGCTGCTTAGGAACCAGTGTATATCCATAGTCTCCAGACCCCTTCAGCAATTAGTCAGAATGCACAGCCGATTGGCTTCGCCGACCGGTGCGCAAACCGTCTAGTGGCACCGGGATGCAATCCCGCCGGGAGAAACTGGTCCACCAGCGAGGCCTAAGACGTATGCATACTAATCGAAAGTGTTTACTGAATTATCATATCAAATAAACTGGCAAGTAGTAGGCTTGACCTATTTAATCACTGGTTTTACTACAGTGGCCTGTAGTTCATTCTTGTAGGCCTAATATTAGTTGGTTCTAAAATATTCGGTTTTACAATCAGGACGGGTCGACGTTAACAGACTGTGGCGGCCATGATGTTTTGACGGCGTCTGTCAAATCTGTTGTTTATTATTTAGTCACTGATGCCAAATCACTATGGCTAGTTACACGATTAAGCATCACGTTAAAACTTTATTATCAAAGTGAGTGTTCGTAAGTGCATGGTTATCTCTCACGGAGGTAACATGGATAAGCCACTAAGATCGTGCGATTTGACCCCGCCAAACTTTTTCTTGAGGGATTTTCTGAAGTCGGGGGTCTATGCCAATAAGCCGAAATCGACCGATGCCCTCAAAGTCTACATAACCCAGGCCGTCGCTCAAAATTCGTCCCATACTTCCCAAAGCAGTGCACAAGTAAGTCGCTTGATAGATCTTAATGGATTTTCTCTCCAGAATTTTTATTTATAGTAGTCTTCATTCCAAAACAGCAAGGTTCGATTTTAAATGCCGACCGTATTTGATTGCGATCGATCCATCGATCTTTTCTTGATTTTAGTATCGATATCCTATATAGGTTAGTTGCATTTCTGGTTGCATTAATATATTTATATTTAAGAGTCCCTATCAATTTCGCCGCACGCTTAGTTTAGGTATTTTCAGAGCAGCGCAGGTGTCGCCGTTCGAACTATCGTAGTCAAATGAAGAGATACGGGCGCAGCGGCAACAAACAATCTTGATCCGCGACCGATTATCAGCACTCAAGTAGTATGTAAAATTAGTAAAAAATATGTTGTATAACATCTCAACGTTATTATATGTGACTCGATAAATTGTTACCTACTAAAAAAATATATTTGTCATTAAAAGTTTGAATATTTTTTTTTTGGACATACATAATAATAACAGAAAATAAAAATTTCGTCACATATTATGGTTATCATTTCTTGTTTATACTCTTTATTGTGAAAATATGGGCGGGTTTATTGTCATATGACAATCTTTTACAACCAACCCTACTATGACGTGTTATATGTATGTGTGCGTGTAACATGTCTGTAAGTGTGTGTCTTGTTATTGTATTCCATCGACAGAATCGAAAATGCAATTCCGTTAATTAGATCCTAACGGAAAATGGTGACCCAGTCGGGAATCGAACCCGGGACCTTACAATGTAAGATCAGAAATATAAAATACCGCCATTAATCGGTTATATTTTTTTATGACCTAGCGAATAGTGAGTTTGGCATTTACAAAGTATGTATAAGTTATTGTTGCAACTATAAAACAAAATATAATACAACCAGAATACATGTTGAATGAAAACAAGCACGCTTCTTTACGAGAGGCGCTGAACTAATATTTTCACGTCGTTTGCAAGTGTTGGAGAAATTTGATGCTGTTAAAAGACACCTTCTTAGTTCCAGCCATAAAGCGCTTTTTGCTTGTAATATCGTATCTCTTTCAATTTCGTGACGGTCCTTTATTTGTTGTTTCATATTTTCCAAAAATAGCTCCTTGGCTATTTCATACTCATCCGATGACATGTCTGGCTTTTGACATGCTTCCCCGTAGTCACTACTATCGGCGTTGAATAAAAGACGTATTTTTGCTTTGTTGTCTTCGTCCTAGTATTCTGCATAAGTTTCTGCTGTTCAATTTTTTTCACATTAGTAGATGGGCTTTTATCGAAAATTGTTTTATGTAGTTTATATACCAATGTTCCCGTATTATACACCACTACTACCACGTAACACCTTAGTTTGTAGGAATCTTTCAAAGCAAAATTAATGCGTTTTACTCCAATAAATTTTGCGACGATAGCATTGAATTGTCCAGCTCTGTTGATGTTTAAATTGTATAGGAGACTTCGAGCATGATATTCGAAGTTGGAGGTATTTGAATTTAATTTCCGCAGTAAAGTGTTTACTGTGGGGACACTGCTTGGATCTAGTTTTTTTCAGCTGTGCAGAAATAGTTTTCAAATTTTGTGTGTTCTCAAATATATGCTTCGGACTGTTTAAAATGTCGTTTTGTAGATTATTTATCTGTCTACCAAGGGAAGATTTTGCGCTTTCCTGTATCAAACTGCCGATTTAACGGATATCCGTAGACGTTTGAGTCGATCACTATTGAGCGGTCTTCGTTCACCAATTGGCATCGATGTATCTTTCGTCAAATTCAAGTTCTTTTCATTATAGTTGCGTAATAAATAATTGCTACATTCAATTTATTCGACAGTAACATTTTGACAGGCTCGGCTTTCCAAGTTGTACTGAAGTTGTACGTTAAGTTGTACTGAAGCATAGAATTTATTCGGCATCTTGGAGTCTACAAGTGTATTTATTCACGAATCATTCGAGCGCGTGTGGGTGGACAAAATCGCGGAAATAACAGCTGGTAGAGACAAGTTGAGACGATTACAGAACATCGGAAAAACGAGATGGTGGGCCAAAGACAAAGCATTGACAACCATCATGGAGAAAATTCGATACGTTGCGTTGATAAAGACTCTAAGTGCCATATCTTTGAGCACGGAGTTCGAGCCAAAGGTTTCATTTCATACAAAGCATTGATGGATTCCTTTCTTAAATTTGAAACAATTCTGACAGCCTGCGCTTCAAGAAAATATTCGATTTATCAACCCCTGTAAGCTTATACCTGCAAACTCCTACACTAGACTACCTTAAAGCTTGGGGATTTATCAAAACTTTGGAGAAGAATTTGTGGAAACAATTAAATCATTTTGACGACATTTTCAGTGCTGCAAGTTTGTTTGAATCCCAGGTCCAAGAATTAATTCAAGTCGAAAACGTTGATGTTGAAATACAGACCACGCTGCCATTACGGAGAACATCTAGAAAACCGATGATGAAAAAAGAAAAAAGATGAGTTATGTCAAGATGAAATTGGACTGCTATCTGCGGACCCAAATAAATTTTCTCTATTATCGTATACAAGGTCATCATCAACACGACTCTAGTTAAAATAGATGAAAAATTCAACTGCAATGAGCATTTAATGAAGGATGTCGCTTGTTTGGATCCGAAAAACTTCCACGAAATTGACAAAAACGGAATTCCTGATGATGCATTAAAGTCAATCGCATCTATTGCCAATGTTGATCGAGAATTACTTTCAAAAGAACTCGAATCTTTTGCAAAAAGTTTTAAAGAACTTTCTAAAACTATTTGGGACGAACACATTTCACTTAGGGAGCATCACACAAAGGATTCAGATTCTCAGATTGAGAAAGAAGATGAAGAGGAGGAAGAAGAGGTTCCGATGCTTGCCGAAGTTGCATACCATGTGCATGTAAACTTTTGTCTGAGTATAATATGCACATAAGTACGAACTCCAACTTATACGTAGCTTATTGTACAATACTCACAATGTCATTTACGCAAGTGACTCGCGAGAGACGATTTTCAGCACTGAAGCGCATTAAGACCAGGCTTCGTTCCCTACTAGGTCAAGAACTGCTAGATTCATTGATTATTCTGAATACTGAATCGGATCTTATCAAGGATGACTAGGATATCAGTTTTTACGAAAGAGTTATTGACAATTTAGCTGAAACTTCTCCTCTTTTAAAAAAAATGCTGATTGGATAATACATTATCAATTAGTTAATTGAACTTTCTATATAAAAATATATAAAAATGTATGTCTTATTTTAACAAGTTATTGGCACTCTAGCTGAAACTTCTCCTCTTTTATTTTTGTTTTTGATGGGATAGTTATAAATAACTAAACTTTTTTCATAAAACTGTATGTCTTTGAAATTAAAAACTTCCTAAAATTCGTGCCTATTTGATTATTATTATCATTTGGTTTATTGGTTGACCTGATGGTATCACTTGATCCTAGGCGCGCGGCGGGCCCCTAAAGTCATAATCCCACCCGGGCCCCTTAGGCCCAGTCCGACCCTGCACATACACGTAAATACGATTTTAATAAATAATAAATGCTAAAATAGTATAAACATATCAAATCGTGAAAATATTGCTTTTTTTATACGAATAAATATAGTCTCAAAATAATCCAAAACTATTCATGTGCCATACTTTTTTATTTTATTTGTTTTTTTTAAAACTTTTTTTGTCGAATAAAAAAAATGTTACGGGTAGACATAACCCTTAAAGTTTTGTGCGCTATTTATATTCCACAGTGTATGGTTATATACAATTTCCCACTGAAACTTAAAGATGTTAATAGAAACCTTTGCGATATTATTATAAATTACTGTTATTATTACCAAGTAAAAATACCTTATATCTCCATCTTTTTTACCCATCGATGACGATCCAGGCAATGTCTTATTTTTGTTATTTAATTCTCTGCAAATATACATTATATATTTATAGATTTTTTGAAATTTATTTTTTTTGAACAATTATTTTAAGTCAAAAACCCTACTCTTTTTCGCTTACGATCCAAAGGTATCAATGACGCTTGCAGCGTTGCCACGCCGACGCTGGCGATGGACAACATTTTTACCCGTATTTATAGATTAAAGAAAGTAACAAACTATAAAAAAAATTAGTTAAATATAGTTAGGAAGGTGAAAACAATTTGCCTACGAAATTCACATGCCTTTCGTGTTTTTTCAGCTTTTTTTCTAACTTTAATCTTGCCCTGATAGTAAAGTTTAATGTTTTGACCTATTTTCTAAAAATTAAACACATTTTTTTGACATCTACAATAAAAAATACTGATACGGTGAGGAGTGGGTCAAAATGCCAAAAATTTAGCGTGACGTATTTTATGGATAGCCCCTAATAAATCTTGCAGTATCAAAACCGCTTAATCGACGCATATCCACTGTCGAAAAGCGCTCGGCCGGGCGCGAGTATTCGCGCGCAGGACGCGAGAATATCGCGAGCTCCGGAAATCAACGCAACGCACGTCCACCGTCCAGTAGCCCTCGGGCGCGAATGCACGGACTAACGCGAATGAACAGCGCGTAAGCATGGATTTCGATAATTTATTACAGAGAAATATGTAGACATTAAATAAAAAAAATAAAAATACTGGGTGGGTAAATGCCTCAATTATTGAAATGTTTATATCTTGTAATTATTTTTATTATATTCTTACGCGTAGACGACGTTTTTACACACGATTTTACTGGGTTTATTCATAGTACAACACATTTTTTATTAGTGTTAATTGAATAAATTTAAAAAATATATATCGTAGACTTACTAATATATTATATGCTTAGTACGCACATTTTTTTTCAGAACGTTTTTCGCTACCAGTTAGCAGAAAAACGAATTGAAAAACCTCGTGTTTCGTCTTTATGTAAAAAACCATTTTTGTATATTTTTTTTCCTAATTTATACGAAGTTGTTATCAAAATAAAATTTCGTAGACATACTAAATAAATAGGTGTTGTATAACTGTGAATTAAAAAATATCAGATATATCTTATGGTTATTGTAAAATTCGTCCTGAAAAAGTGTGTATTTTCGGTTTTCACATTGCGAAATTGATAGGGGCTCTTAAATCGTGTCATTTTTAATTACATAACACGTTGGTTGCTCTTCATTTTCCACATGCACCACATGCATAAGGAGAGTAATATACGATTTCACATATCTCCATTCTTTCCCCCATGCAGACCTAATAACTGTAACTTGTATGTATATTTTCAATTACCCTTTTGCGATAACATTTATTAGATAGAGTACGTAGGAAATATTCCTTTTACATTTAAAAAAATAAATACAAAATTAATCCTAAAACACTATATTACATATATAAAACTTCTTTATATCGAGATACAGCCAAAATTAACTGAGGTACGGCAGTACAAACAAGAACGATGTGGGGCTCAAGTCATTCTTACAAGGAGTATATGACAAGAGTCTGGTTCATACCATTGTCTTCTAAAGTCAGAATGAATGGATAACAGTTGGTGATTTTACACTGCACTGAAAGATAATGTCCACCTCCAATGCAATAGAACAGCGTTTCCCAATTAGTGGTACGCGTACCCCCAGGGGTACGCAAAGTTGCATCAAGGGGTACGTGTGGCAATCTCTTGACTATTTTTTTTTCCGAGTTGTGCAAAGAAAAACGTGCTAATTTCTCACATTAAACTGATTTTCACCGTCATCAACTGAATGTTGATGGTAATAAATGTTAAAACAACTGATATAATTCCTGCAATAAGGAGTACGCGATTTCGAGGTCTTTCTTGAAGTGGTACGCAGGAAAAACTAATTGGGAGCCACTGCACTAGAAGATAATGTTGTATGACTGGACAAGAGGGATGCTGATTTTTAAAACGTCTTTCAGCATGCACTTCCAGACCCCAGCAACCTTGCTCACTAGAGTTATTCAGAGGTTGATATTATTCCTCTGCAGTAATTATCATGTCATCGTTATTTACGAATATGTAGATGACAATTGCTTATCTATCGAACAAAATCTCGTAAAAGTCGAACAAAATCTCGTAAAATCGAAAAAGTACATATATCTTTCAAAATCAGTATAAATATTTTCTGATTGGAGGAAAACCTTTCTATCGAACTTATGGATTTGGAGATTATAGCCATAATGCGATCAATTAGCGAAAATAATTACAATTTTTTACCTTTCGCATTCTCCTGTATAAACTTCTCCATTTCCATCACTTCTTTTTCTTTATCCATCTTGCTTTTTATTTTATCTATATATTCTTTTATTTATTTAAATGATTTATTACACTACTTTTCTTCACTTGTCTAATCTGAACCCTCGCGTTAGCTATACTGTTCACATTTTTAGAAATAATCGATAGCGATAAAACAGATCTAGACATTATCTTGTTATTGATATTGTTTTGATAACATTCTATTGATTATCTTAAATTCTACCTGTCTGGCTTGTTAGAATTTTACTTTATGCCTCCTTTATTTGAAATTTGGCTACCATTGCATGTGTACTTTTTTTGGTAACGCTTTTTTGTAATACGGAAATTAAATCTTTTTTTTTTTTTTTTTTTTTTTAATTGAGTAATTAATGCAGTAGATGCAGTAAATGGAAGAAATTTCAGAATAGTATCCTTATTTTATTCTGCTCTTCTTTTATTCATACTTTTGACTACCATTTATTTTAACAAATTTTATCAGTTTATGGTATAGATCATTCTTTGCCAGGTTTCCGTTTCCACCAGCAAGCTAACATCTACGACCGATAGATAGAAGAATGAAAAATCGGTAGTGTCACCCCAAGACTTTCCCGGCAAGTAGCTAAAGACTGATTACATATGAATAATAATTTCATAGATAAAATCGATGAACGCCCTCTCTCGCCCGGCTATCGAACCCAGCTGGGTCCCATTGCGACGCCTCAGGCGGCGCGGGTCGTTTCTCGGCTAGCGTCGGGCGGCTCGGCGTAATATTTGATTAAAATATATGGCGTTATTTATATATTGTTAGTGTGTATTTAAATATTGTTAGTGCATACATATGAAGTATTCCAACCCAAATTTGATAATATTGTGTACAAAATGTCCACCAAATCACTCTATAGGTACCAAATTTCAAGTCTTCAAGTCTAATATTTCGAGATTGATGTATGACTAGCGCGTTCTGGTGGACCAATTTCAACCACAATCATTTCAACTCTTGCCATCATTTCAACTCAACCAAATGATGTCGAATTTCAGCTCAATCGGATTAAACGTTTGGGCGCTACCGTGGAGGTAGCGCACAGGAATTCACACAGGAAGATACACAGACACACAGATAGACTTTAATCTGGAAATGATTTTAATCGTATTAGGGGATCTAAAATAAATATTTCCGTCTTCGTTCCGTACACGAACAAGCTAAGCGCACCAATCTCGACACCATTTATGCATATATTCCAATATTATTTAGTTCCTAAATTCATAAATTTAGTATATAAGGAATATTTAATAGGAATATTTAATATCGAGAAAGGGTAGAATTGGTTTTTTTTTTAAAAAGTAATAATTTTTAGAGTAGTAATTTTTGAAATAGTATGGTTCTAACGAAGGGGAATTTCTTATTTATTCTATAATCGGCGCGTAAGTGTTAGTTACCGCCTGAGGTGCGACAGGGATGAGACGTAGTGATAGAGGGAGTGAGACGGGAGTGAGAGACGAGGTGAGACGCACCTTAGGAGGTGACTAGCACTTGCGCGCAGACTATAGGAGATCGTTCCAGTCTTGCACCATGGACTCTACAAGAATAGGAATAGAAATCAGTATTATGTTAATTGTAATTATCAATACACAGTTCAATAATGGAAATCAAATTTAAAAGTCATAATAAATTTACAATAAATTATAATTTAATTACATTAAATTCATATTTTTTTAAAATTCAATTGTAAATAAGCACTAAAGATAAAGCGTTATAAACTAATGTACCATATTTATGTGTTTCTATCTTTTTACAGAATAAAACAGTTATTAAGAAGACAATTCTTTAATAATCTGAAAAATTCCATATGACTCAAAGGTTTTATATTGGCTAGTGTATTGTTTATGTTAATCTCTGCCATATGACTATTGTTCGTTTTTAATAATCCACCTCGAATTAATTTTAAAAAATATATATAATGTAAACATTTCGAGAAGAATAATAATGAGTCATATAAATCTAGAGGATGATTTGAATCCTGTTAAACCGGAAGTATGGAATGACGGAAAATACAGAGGACTAAAAAAACCACAAGAAGAGGACCCCATGCAGTAACTGCTACTCAGAGAAATAACGAAAACTTTATTAAAAAAGCGATACTTCCACAGGAGTTTGTTTGTAAATTAAACATATGTTTTCAGCCTCACTAAATTGCACAAATAAAACTTCTTAAGGTTTAATTTCGCCAGTTGTTTTATTCCTACATTTTTGGTTGATATTTTATGATCCCAATGCGCGCAGACATATAGGAAATTATTATGAGCATCAGCAATGGGATCAGAAAATTTTCTTACGGCGGAAGTCAGTAAAAATCATGTCAAGTCACTCAGCAGAATGACGGAGTGGTCGTATACGTGTATGATAATTAGTACTTAAATGACACATAAATCCAATTACCTTGTAATATTTAGATTTTAGTATTAATCGAATCAATGATACCTACATTAAAGTTAATAAGAAGCGATGGTAAATTGTAAAGTGGGTATCTTGTTAAAGGGTGGGAAGTAAAGGTGTTGGGGAGGTGGGTGGGGTGTGGAGAGATGGTGGCCTTTGCTGGTGCGCTCGATAAAGTAATTTTCTCCCGGCTAATTGGCCGTCGTGAAGTGTCATAGCAAAGCCCGGTTCAATCTGAATATCTCTCGAGGACCTTTACTTATTGTGATCTGAAGGAAAGCGAGCCTTTGAGAAAATACTACTTATTTCTTACAGGAGACTTATAATCGAATAGAACTCTATCTAAGTGAAAAACCAAATAACGTTTTAATAGTAGCGTTGGGCATCAATTATAAGTAAAAATGTAACCAAAAGACCTCGTCTACTACCAATAATTCTACTACCGATACGACCAATAATACTAAGGCGTATTTCGTGTATTCGCTAATTAATACTTTCACATATAAAAGTAATTCTATCTCATTCTCTATTAAATAATACCAATTGTTGGATATTATAATTTTTGAATTGTTTATACTTTTTTTTAAGCCCGATTATAATGAACTGACTGGTTTCTCATGTAAGTTTAATTAAATATTATTGGACGATGGTAAACAGATTAAGAAACTGCTTTTAAGAGGATTGTGCGAAAATTGATCACTCGGTAGAATCTTTGGAGACATAGACACAACAAACTAACCAAACAATTAACAGTATGTATTTCATCCTAGAACGATTACAGTATCTGTGCCACTAACAGAGTGACGACTTCGAAACTATTTGTTTTGACTATCGGGCGGGTGGGTGTAGCTCGTTGACACAGGCAAAAATGTAACTGTCTTAGCGAGACCTCCGACTCTATCCTCGACCGGCATCCGTCTGACATTAACGCCTTGTACAGAGATGCCTTCTAAGCCTAAGTCTACACAGTTGCTTTGTAATTCAAAATATATTCTCTTTAAAAAAATGGAATATATTGTAAAATTCGATTCTTGTATTTTATAATATCAACTTGGGATTGGAGATTTAATTATTATTTTAATATAGTTTTGAAATAAAATCGGAATCATAACATTTTGGTAAATGTTTCAAAATATTTTTGCGGAATCATAAAAAAGAGTAACAAATTTCGATTTTAAATGATTTTTAGGGTTTCGTACCAAAGCCTACAGAGCCGACAGAAACCTATTGCTATTCATTGTATGTCTGCCTGTGTAATTATCTGTAGGATACCATTGATTATCTCCACAAGTTTTAAAAATATATTTATGAAATTTGGCATGGTTATAGAACTTTCGTGTCCACACCTAACCCTACTCTTTGTAATGGTTTTCGTATCTACAGGCCTCTTTCTGCGTTTTTGCTAAGTTATTATTTCAAACAAACGAACTGTTCAGTTTAACCGGATATTCGGTTCATTATTAACCGAGTATCAGGTATCCGGTGTGAGGTTCAATCATTATTTGGCCCATCACTAGTATTTATCCGTTGTCATTAGCATGTCTAAGATACCTTGACCGTACATCCAACCTTCCCATACACCCGACGGGTATATAGAAAACGGTTTTTTTGGCCTATGTTATGTATTTTATATAAATAAGGTTTGGTAATGAGAAATATAATTTAATACGCACTTGGAAGCGATAGCGTTTAATAATTAAACAATTTATTAAAAGCTAGAAATAGGTTTTATTTATTGTTATACCAAAGCAAAATCTGAGACAATATAAAATAATGACATCAATTTTCTTTATAAAATATAAAATAAAAATAAACATAGTAGAAAGTCTCGTTTTTTGGTATATTTAGGATCACGACAATATCCTATGTTATTATAAAATGCATTCAATCATCACTATTAAACAGGGCTGTTTCCTTATTTTATCAGCAAAACGTTTACTTTATGGACTCTCTCAAATAACCTATTAAAATGCGATAAATATTTTAAATTTAGCATATCCTAATAATTTTCAATAATACCTACTTAAAATGCTAATGGCTCATTAGTCGTGAAATAATACTAAGAATGTGAATTCAACCATTATTATTTAAAAGAGTTGTTTCCTTATTTTGTCAGCAAAACGCTAACTTTATGGACTTTTTCCAATAACCTATTAAAATGCAAAAAATATTTTAAAGTTAACATTTCCTTATTCATTTTCAATCAGAAATGAAATGCTAATGGTTCATTAGTCGTGAAATAATACTATAAATGTGCATTTAACCGTCACTATTTAATAGGGCTGTTTCCTTATTTTGACAGCAAAACGCTAACTGTATGGACTTTTTCCAATGACCTAATAAAATGCAATAAATATTTTAAAGTAAACATTTCCTAATTCATTTTCAATAAGACATGAAATGTGTATGGTTCATTAATCGGGAAATAATACTATGAATGTGCATTTAAATGTCACTATTTAATAGGGCTGTTTCCTTATTTTGTCAGCAAAATGCTTACTTTATGGACTTTGCCAAATGACCTATTAAAATACCATTAATATTTTAAAATTAACATTTCATATTCGTTTTTAAAAAGACATACGATGCTAATGGCTTATTAGTCGTGAAATAATACTACGAATGTCCATTCAACAATCACGATTTAATATGGCTGTTTCCTTACTTTTCATATTTTCCTCATTTTTCTCATCATCATATGTCACATGGCCGTGACGCCATGCAAATTGGGTCGTCGCGTGTCGTCCGTTAATATTTCTTTTTAGCAGGTCGCAATTTGCAGTTTAAAGGCTGCCGTCCCACTGTGAGGCAAGGAGGCGTGCAGCACTAGCAGCTGCAGGCGGGCGTACCGTACGTGTCGGCCACGTCACGTGTCAACGTGAACAACACTCCAGAATGTTCCGCCCGCCAGCGCCACTAAATTGCACGTGCGAAAAGTACACGACCAAGCTAAGCGCACCAATCTCGACACCATTTATGCATATATTCCAATATTATTTAGTTCATAAATTCATAAATTTAGTTCATAAGGAATATTTAATAGGTCCTCTTGTAACGCTCTAAAATAGGGCAAATAATATATTTTTTTAAATGCTACAAAAAAAATTAAGAAAAGCAAAATAATCCATTGGACCAGTAACCGTCCAACAAGCCCAAAAGCCACATAAGAAGTGCCGAATATAGCTTTAAGCTGATTAAAAGTCATGTAAAGGCGTTAAGAATAACTCTCACCTATGTAAAGGTGTCATTTAAAGCAATTTGGCTTATATTACCTTTTAGTCGTATTTATAATTTTGTTGTATACAGCCTCTTCGTCGATTAAGGATGGTATAATCGCTATAAAGTAGACTAATTTATAACCATTTTATAATAGTCGCCTAAATAAACTTTATAGAACAAACAAAACAAAACCCTTTACATAACCCTTACTCCACCAAAGGCTGTATAATGGTTACAAGACCCACCCTTATACAGTTTATAGTCATATTGTTGTCGATAGGACCTCACTTACGTGGCTTATAGTTTTATAAAGGTTATATTAAAGTTGCACATGCCATATAAGCAAAGCGGCCATTTTTTTGGAAGCTTAAAAACCTAAATTTTTTGTATTATATTTTTAAAGATATTTTAAGTGATAAAATACACGTATTATAGGCAAATCCGATTTCAATGTGTTTGAACCATACTTAGTAATTGTTCTTTTTTATTGCGAAAAAAATATATTTACAAAAAACTTAATATTTTGAGTTAGAGAGTTAAAATATTAATATTTTGAAGGCGCAATAAAATTTTGTTAGACATGTTACTTAATATTGTCGATGAAATGATGTCCGCGGAAGAATTTCATACAATCATTCATACAATACAATCATTTTAAAGTCAATAAAATTCAATATAATAGTAGCCATTAGGAATTTTATGTTTGCGGCGGCAAATAATCATGCAGCTTCCTTTCGTTACCATTATATATCATTTTAAGGCTTTACCTGACTAGAAGTTGTAAAAAAATATCAATTTGAGACACCTTTACAGCCGATCGCTATATAAGGGTGGCTTATACCGCCAGAGGTAGCCGTTATGACTTCTATTCAGCTTAAAGCCGTAAAAAATTCGGCTAATCCGGTCATATAGCAGTTATATTAACATTTATATGACCAGTACTTGTTGTACGAATTATCACTTGCATTATCTAATATGGGTGGCTGTTCGCGAGAGATCGATTCTTAGAAGCTTATATTCCTCTTTCACACGCTCGAGCCACCCCATAACAGACATAAATAACAGACACTGAAACAAAATACGGCTCATTCAAATATTAAAATCATCCGCAAGGAAGTCCTAACTAAATACGCAGGACAAAATTCCATGAAAGGTCCTGGTAATAATATATCGCCGTCTTTAAGGGCCGAAGACCCCTAATTAATTATCAGCCTGTCATTTCTCGCAGTGGATATATCGAGGGTGTCGACCGATAACAAAAAATCGTAAACGCGGCAAGCCGCTCGCGCAACCCTCTTATATTAAAACAAATGTGGTAATCTCAAAATAATCGCAATGTTTGAGGTAATTAGGAGGCTATTAATTATTCGACTGAAAGCTTGGATAAAATCAAATACTTATAATTTTGCTAGCTATTCGAAGGAATTTTAAGTACTAAATATGATGTATTGTTAATGTTTAATCTACATATTTTCGCTATAAACCTAATGATAATGTAGTAGTAATACATATTATAGAAAATTACCTTCAATTAAGGTGAGATTAATTTAAGTTAAAAATGTAAGCCTGATTGAATAATATGTACTCTCGCTAAGCCACACCCCTTAACCCTCAGTAGGCCGGTCTCTTACCGCCGCCATTGCCTTTTAACCAATCACGGGTTAGAGTGGCGGGGCTTTAGCGAGGCTAGTGAACGATTTTGGAAAATCGAACAGTCACAAAAATACCGAGGTCGAGAATGAACGACCCTTAAGCGGCGGGATAATAGTGTACATACGGCAGCCCTTGGCTGGTCTCGTACTCGCGCGCATAATTTAAGTGTATACTGTAACTCACGAGTAAATTGAGGGACAATAAACGTTCTTTTGAAATAAACTCTTTCACTGTGTGATCATCTAATAGAGTGTGAACCAGATACGGGAGACTACTCGGCGGCCAGGAAGAACGAGAGAACCCGAAGGTAAATAACATTTACAGTCCACAAAAACCACCCTTCAGCAGTGGGAGAAACTCACAGAAAAATAACTGATGGATTTTATAACCATAAGTGATCCATCGCAGCCGGATGAAAAATAAAGAAAAGAACCTTGAAAAATAAATTGTACGATGGAGTCGACCGCAGAAAAATCGAACGTATCGAGGCGGACCTGGTCACAAAGCAGCAGGAGGAGTGAAAGAGTTCAGGAAGTGAAAGAAGCATCAGAACAGCTGAGGCGGGTCACCAGAGAACAAGCAAAGGTAGCCGCGGAAAAGAAAAAATTGGAATCAGAGGCGATAACGCAAAGGGAACAACTCCGTGCGACCGAAGAGATAGCGACGGCAAAACGCAGATCGGAGGCGGCAGGGGCGGCGGCTGCGATTCAAGTGCAACATGCAGATTTAGAAGCTGAATTGCAGATGCTAGAAGCAGACCGTCAGCACGCACTTAGAGTGTTAGACGTAGTTTCCGAAGCTTACGACTCAGAAAAAAGCGGAGAATGGGAGACAAGAAGTTACGCCGATCTTGAAGAAACAGCAGGTCGTACTACGCTGTGGGCAGAGACGCAAGCACCGCTGACTTCATATAGTGAACCCGACCAAATAAAACCACGAAATGAAGAGAGATACCGCGGCAGGAGAGAAGAAGAATCGGACGAGGCGATGCAGCACGAGGCGGGCGCGGCGGCACCTCACGGGGCAACACATCGCGCGGCGCACGAGGGGATGCGGCTCGAGGCGGGCGCGGCGGCACCTGACGGGGCGGCGCATCGCGCAGCGGGCGGCGAAATCGCGACCGCAGCGGACGCGGCGGCCACAGACGCCGCCGCGGCCGCTGGCTCCAGCACAGGAGACGGGTCCGATGACAGCGCGAGCAAAAAATTAATAAGCCAGGTATGTCGAGTAATTTCAATAGCCTCCTCGAAGCCGCAATATAACAAGGAACTTCCACACTTTAGTGGAGATCCACTTCAGTTTTTAGCCTTTAAATCGATTTTTAACCAGTCCACCGAAGTTATAGGTCTGAATGACGAACAAAACTTACTTCGCTTGCAATCCGCGATACGCGGACGAGCAAGAGATTGCGTTTCAGGGTTACTTTTATCCCCTGCGAACGTTGGCGAAATAATGAAAACATTAGAGACGTTATTTGGAAATCCAAATGTAATTATTCAGCGCACACTAGCTGATTTACGTAAAACCAGGGACCTCTCTGAATTTATAGAAGCAGAGGAATTGTTGCAATTTGCTTGCCAAGTTAAGAATCTGGTGGCCACAGTAAAATCAGTAAATAGGATTGAGCACCTATGGAACCCAGAACTTTTAGGTTCTCTTGTAGCGAAGTTGCCAAAAAACTTATTAACATTGTGGCTAGGAGATAAAGGAAAGGGTAAACCAGACGAACCGGTTATCATACGATTCGCATCTTGGCTAGAAACACTAGCGATAGACTCGCAAGATGCGGGAATAGGTCCATTAGACAGCGGTAGAAAAAATCAAGTAGTAGCGCGCGATAAAAAGTATAAACAGCAAAATCATAAAAATTACGTTCTTAACATGACTGAGCAGTCTCGTATGAAATGCCCAAATTGTACCGGCGATCATTTTCTCAGCAAATGCGAAAGGTTTAAAAAACTTTCCCTAGACTCTCGCTGGGGAGTCGTAAAATCACTTAAGCGATGCTTTAAATGCCTTGCACCTTCGCACGGCAGGAAAAACTGCCCAGCCTATAAAAGGTTTCCTCGATTTAAGTATCATTTCTTACTTACTGCCGCGGACGCGGCGCTCGGCGGAACCGAGATAATTACGGCAACAGCCGAAGGTGAAACACAGACCGGGGCTATTGTCGCGCATACAGTAGCCAACAACAGAGTCCTCTTGCAAGTTTTACCGATAACGTTAATAGGACCAAAGGGGAGAAAGGTAGTTTACGCGCTTTTAGACAGCGGATCGACGGTCTCTATAATAGACCGCGAAGTCGCGCAAGAGCTGAATATTAGAGGGCCTCCCACCAATATGGAGGTATGTGGTATAGGAAGTATGAAAACTTCTTCTAAAGGGGCTGAAACAGTCTCGTTTCAAATAAGGGGGGAATTGGGCCGTAAGGTTTTCGACGTGCAGGCTTATAGTATTGCGGCGTTAAACCTTCCGAAATTAAAAAATTTATCGGCGGCCGCCTCTGATTTTGACACTTTGACTGCGGTGAAAGTCGACAAAATATCAGATGTCCAACCGCGCCTACTAATCGGGGCTAATTGTTGGGAATTAATCGTTTCACGCGGATTAAGGCGCATTAATGACGAATTATCGTTGTCAAAAACACTACTGGGCTGGGTTCCAGTGGGACGAGTATCTGTAGATAGGCAAAATGACGCATTACATAGCTTCTGCCTAAGTGATAGCGGTAGCAATGACGCGTCTCTTCAGAGATTACTCGAGGAAAACCTCAGATTAGAGCAAGACTGGCCGAATAAAAAGCGAGAACTTGCGGACTCGGTAAGGTCTAAAAAATTATTGGAATCCACTACTTCGTTAAACGGCGGGGTATGGCACACGGGGTTGCTCTGGCGAGATGACAGACGTGTTCTTCCTGATAGCCGACCTATGGCGCTAGCTCGACTTCACGCCGTCGAGAGAAAAATGGACAGAGATCGGACTTATGGAGACGCTTATTGTCAGAAAATGGACAAGTACTTAGCAGAAGGTTACGCCGAAGAAGTAGACCCTTCCAAATTAGCCGGCCGAACTGATATATGGTTTTTACCACACTTGGGTGTCTGTAGCGCCGCCAAAGGAAACAAGCTTAGGATCGTGCATGACGCTGCTGCTAGCGTAAAGGGAGTATCTCTAAATAGCTTACTGATAACGGGGCCAGACTATAATCAAAGCATAACAGGTATACTTTTTAGGTTCCGCGAGCATCCGGTGGCTTTTACCGCCGATATTGGGGACATGTTCATGCGTATTAAGGTGATCGAGGACGATACCTATAGTCAGTTGTTCCTTTGGCGGGGATATCGGCGCGATATAGAACCTCGTATCCTAAAAATGTCCTCTTTAATATTCGGTTCTCGGTCATCCCCGACATCAGCCCTCTATATCCGAAATAAAAACGCTGAACGTTTCAAGAATCAGTACCCTCTAGCAGTGGAGGCTATCACAGACCATCACTTTATGGACGACCTTGCTTTCGGGTCTTCTTCAATAGAAGAAGCTCGTAACGTGATAAAAAACATAATTTACATACATCAACAAGGGAATTTTTTCTTAAAGGGCTGGGCGTCTAATTATCAAAGCGTTTTGAACGAAATACCTGAAGAAAGGAAAGCTACCCATAATATTGCTCTGGAGAAAGGAGAGATAAGCTCTCAACGGCTTTTAGGGTTAGAATGGTTGCCAGAAAGTGACCAACTTACATTTAATTTTAGGTTAGAAAAACTCGATGACGCCTTAAAAACGGGCCAGAGAGTGCCAACGAAACGAGAGGCTCTTAAGGTAGTAATGTCAATTTATGACCCACTCGGGGTATTAAGCCCAATAACTATCCGAGCCAAAATTCTAATGCAAAAGGTGTGGACCAGCGGTGTAGCCTGGGATGAGGAGGTCACACAAGATATTTTCAAAGGTTGGGGTGAATGGATAAATGCCCTTCGCTCGGCGAAGGACGTAAGGATTTCACGCTATCACGGCGTAACAAAGAATCCCTCCGAAAATAGACAATTACACATATATTGTGACGCGTCTCAAGAGGCTATGTGCGCTGTCGCGTATATGAGAATAGCCAGACCAGGCGAAGAACCGACCACATCCTTTATCGCAAGTAAAACCAGAGTCGCGCCGTTAAAAAAAATGACAATACCGCGTTTAGAACTGACAGCAGCACTATTAGGCGCCGAACTAGCGAAAAAAATCACTAGCGAGTACAAAATTAAATTTCATGAAAAGATTTTATGGACAGACTCGATGAACGTACTTTGGTGGATACGTTCACGTAGCTCCGACCACCAACAATTTGTCTCTAACCGTCTGGGAGTATTGGACGAACTGACTACCCCGGAGGAGTGGAGATGGTTAAGCGGAAATAGTAATCCTGCAGATGAAGCTACGAGAGCGAAGTCAAAAATTGACCTCTCGCCCGAGAGCCGTTGGCTGAATGGTCCTGAATACCTTAGACAGCCACCAGAGGTATGGCCGGCAAAGGTTCCCCATCAAACCGGGGAAAAGGATAAGATATCCCTCGAGTATAAACCATTGGCGGTATTTGCGCTACACGCTGTACCTACGAGCACAATAGATGTCGCGAGATTCTCCCAACATCGCAGATTATTGCGCGTAGCCGCATACGTTAGGAAGTTTATTCAACTATGTAGAGGTGCCACGAATAACTGCATTTTAAACGGACAAGACATTGCCAGCGCTGAAATAATATTATTAAAGGAGTCGCAGAGTCGTTCTTTTAAGAAAGAAATAGAACTTATACGAGTGAAAGGGACTTTACCTAGGAATAGCCGTTTGATAGGTTTAAATGCGTACTTAGACGAGCGGGGCTTAATAAGAGTAGGCGGCCGCATCGCAAATGCGCCGGGTATACCACACGACACTAAGTATCCCATAATACTTGACGGCCGGGATCGCTATACACAACTACTGGTGGTAAGAACTCATGAGGAGATGGCTCATTCCGGGGTTGAAACGACATTGGCCAGCCTACGCCAGAGGTTCTGGCTAATTAGTCCCCGTCAAACGGTCAAAAAATTTATATACCAGTGTATGCTGTGCAAAATGAGAAGGGCAAAACCAGTCACAGCGTTGATGGGACAACTCCCGATGTCACGTTTGCAGCATCATACGAGGTGTTTTAACGCCGTAGGCGTAGACTACTTCGGGCCGGTTCAGGTGACTATACGAAGAAAAGTGGAGAAACGATATGGCGTGTTGTTCTCTTGTCTAACCACACGAGCGGTTCACATTGAATTAGCATATGATTTGTCTACTAATTCGACAATACAAGCGATAAGAAGATTCATAGCCCGGCGGGGCAAACCAAGGGTGATAATGTCAGATAATGGATCTAATCTAAAAGGTGCGAGTGCCGAATTGAAGAAGGTCGTTTCAGAGATTGACGATGAACGTATCCGTGAACGTTTAAGTAACGACCAGATTGACTGGAGGTTTATACCACCTGCTTCTCCCCATCATGGCGGCTGCTGGGAATCGATGGTTAAGTCAGCCAAAAGAGCTTTGTACGCCATATTGAAAGAAAGAGCGCCTTCTGTGGAAATGATGCAGACCTTATTGGCTGAAGTGGAGTCAATCCTTAATCAGCGGCCTATCTCGCACATTACTATAGACAGTCGAGACCAGGAGCCACTTACGCCGCAAAGCTTTTTGTTAGGACACTCTAACAGCACCGCTATGGGTAAATTTACCATTGGAGATTTATGTAACCGTAAACAGTGGAGACAGACCCAAGCTCTAGCTGACGCTTTTTGGAATAGGTGGTCTAAAGAAGTACTACCTATGCTAGTCTCTCGACCTAAATGGAAGGAGGTACAACCTCCACTAAGGGTGGGGGAACTGGTGTTAATATTGGATCCCTCTCTAGAAAGAGGAAGATGGCCTCGCGCTATAGTAACGGAAGTCTACCCTGACAAAACAGGTGTTGTCAGGATAGTAGATGTAAAAATCGACGGAAAAATTTATCGCAGGTCAATAAGCAAACTAGTTAGATTAGAATTGTCCGCCCGAATAGAATAAGCCATAGATATAAATAACGTAGATTTAAGGTAAATAATTCGTAAAATAAGTTAATGGCACGTTGCCATGAGCGGGGAAATGTACGAATTATCACTTGCATTATCTAATATGGGTGGCTGTTCGCGAGAGATCGATTCTTAGAAGCTTATATTCCTCTTTCACACGCTCGAGCCACCCCATAACAGACATAAATAACAGACACTGAAACAAAATACGGCTCATTCAAATATTAAAATCATCCGCAAGGAAGTCCTAACTAAATACGCAGGACAAAATTCCATGAAAGGTCCTGGTAATAATATATCGCCGTCTTTAAGGGCCGAAGACCCCTAATTAATTATCAGCCTGTCATTTCTCGCAGTGGATATATCGAGGGTGTCGACCGATAACAAAAAATCGTAAACGCGGCAAGCCGCTCGCGCAACCCTCTTATATTAAAACAAATGTGGTAATCTCAAAATAATCGCAATGTTTGAGGTAATTAGGAGGCTATTAATTATTCGACTGAAAGCTTGGATAAAATCAAATACTTATAATTTTGCTAGCTATTCGAAGGAATTTTAAGTACTAAATATGATGTATTGTTAATGTTTAATCTACATATTTTCGCTATAAACCTAATGATAATGTAGTAGTAATACATATTATAGAAAATTACCTTCAATTAAGGTGAGATTAATTTAAGTTAAAAATGTAAGCCTGATTGAATAATATGTACTCTCGCTAAGCCACACCCCTTAACCCTCAGTAGGCCGGTCTCTTACCGCCGCCATTGCCTTTTAACCAATCACGGGTTAGAGTGGCGGGGCTTTAGCGAGGCTAGTGAACGATTTTGGAAAATCGAACAGTCACAAAAATACCGAGGTCGAGAATGAACGACCCTTAAGCGGCGGGATAATAGTGTACATACGGCAGCCCTTGGCTGGTCTCGTACTCGCGCGCATAATTTAAGTGTATACTGTAACTCACGAGTAAATTGAGGGACAATAAACGTTCTTTTGAAATAAACTCTTTCACTGTGTGATCATCTAATAGAGTGTGAACCAGATACGGGAGACTACTCGGCGGCCAGGAAGAACGAGAGAACCCGAAGGTAAATAACATTTACAGTCCACAAAAACCACCCTTCAGCAGTGGGAGAAACTCACAGAAAAATAACTGATGGATTTTATAACCACTTGTGACAAAAAGCTGTAGCGATAACGTTGCCGTGACCGTTATATAGTCAAATTGTGCTACTTGGGGGGCTCGCAAGTTTATAAGTAACGCGTTTGTTATTTTATTTTACCGGTCTAAAACCTACTAGGAGGTAAAGTATCGCGAGCGCGTATTTTTTTCTCGAGGTAAAGACATATACATTTTGGAAGGATATATACATTTTGCCCCCCCCCCCCCCCCTTCCTTTCCCTAGCCTATACAATTCCAGACTGAAGTCTGTCTGTGTGTCTGTGTTTGTGTGTATTCCTCTACGATAGCTTCCAAACTCTTCATCCGATTGAGCTGAAATTGGTATGCAGGCATCATTTAGTCATGGCAAGAGTTGAAATTTTACGGCAACGCGAATTCTATGGCAATGCGAGGGCCATGACTTTGGAAATATTGTACCAATTTGAATGATATAATTATATTTGTACTTAGTTTTTAAATGTAAGGTTCAGCTTTGGTTTGATTATTTAACACTTTACTTACTACTTTGGATGTTACTATGTACAGTTTTAGTACATTTATGTATATTCGAATTATTGACTATTTCAATGGTTAGGCTTCTGCTTTGATTAGTCAACATTTTATTGATTATTTTAATTATTGTGTTGAATGGATGTTAATAGGTAGCCATTAAAAATAATAGCTCTTTTAATTAATGAGCCTTTAATTTGTTTTCTAATAACATTTTACGATGAATAACTGTTTGTAGGTTCCAAAGTTTCTGAGATACTATTTTTTTTTTCAATTTAATTACTAAATTCTTGACAACATATGTATGTTACGTAAAGATTAAAATAGTAATGAGACTTACTACCTAACATACATATTTTGACACGTACAAGAGCGGTTTTTAACCGCCAATTGGACACGACGTAAATGTAATGTAATGTAATCTAATGAAAAGACCACCAATGTGGTTGGAATCGACCACCAGAAGGCTCGCTAGTCATAGTTCAAACTCGAAATATTGGTCTTAGAGATTTAAAATTCGGTATACAAATGCCTTGTTGGGCCGAAATCACATTGTTGTCACATATTGGTTGGAATGTCCCATATACAAGAGACACAAATAATATTTAAAGCCTGCCATACAAATTTATGGGGAAACCAGGCGCGCGTTTGATATCGATCGGCGTAAGTTCCAAATTAAAATCTTCATTGCGTTGTGTCGCTCGTACGAAATTCGAATTAACGGCGAATTTTAAGGCGAGCTTACAATTCGATTTTTAAATTGGATGAGATGACGTCCTTGGCCAATTGCCGGGAAAGTCTTGTGGTCACACGAACGTTTTCTTTCCTTATTCAACGAGGTGAACGGAGATAGAGGCCAAACCATATACCACCTCTTCTGCAGCTATAATGATTATGGTCGTTTTTAATGCCCGAGCTTTATACAACTGAAAAGATTTATACATATATATAAATATATATATATATATATATATATATATATATATATATATATATATATATATATATATATATATATATATATATATATATATATATATATATATATATATATATATATATATATATATATATATATATATATATATATATATATATATATATATATATATATATATATATATATATATATATATATATATATATATATATATATATATATATATATATATATATATATATATATATATATATATATATAAATATATAAATATATATATATATATATATATATATATATATATATATATATATATTTTGAAATATTTGATAGTTTTGTGTATATATAATATATATATACACAAAACTATCAAATATTTCAAAATATTGAATTTTTACATATTTTATGTTTCGTTCATTGTAAATAATCCATTTAGGTTAAAGGTAATCTTTCCAACTAATAGGAAAGAGCTGACTGCTTCCTGTCATTGATATGAGGGCATGTCACGCTTTTAGTTTTAAGTTTTCAGCTGAATATTGATCGCAGCTTCTTTATATCGCACCTTTAGAAAATAAAAAAACGAAATTCGAAATTTTAAATTCTTCCATCTGTCAAGTAGCTCGTCTTGTCTTGTTATTTCCCCTGAAATAATAGGAAATTGAGTGAGTTTACGTATAAAGAAGGATTGTAGCTTAATTTTTGAGATAATTGGATGAAGGGTGAGCGTTTACTAGTTGAAAAATGGGCCCAACTTAAACCTACTCCTATTTCCGCAAGTGAGAGGCATTCATCATTCTCGTTAACACCTAAAGCATTCCCGAATCCGATCAAGGGAATCCTTCGTCACGATGTAAGTGGCTTTTATAATTATTTACTTTATAATCATCTTATATATATATATATATATATATATATATATATATATATATATATATATATATATATATATATATATATATATATATATATATATATATATATATATATATATATATATATATATATATATATATATATATATATATATATATATATATATATATATATATATAAATATATATATATATATATATATATATATATATATATATATATATATATATATATATATATATATATATATATATATATATATATATATATATATATATATATATATATATATATATATATATATATATATATATATATATATATATATATATATATATATATATATATATATATATATATATATATATATATATAAAACAAAGTCGGGTTTGTTCGAACACTTATAACTCGAGAACGGCTGGACTGATTTTCATGGTTTTTGATTTGTTGTATTTGTCTCCGTCCCGAATAGGAGAATAACTATTTTTTAAAAAAATAGAAAATTGAAGAAAAATAAAAATAAAAGAAAAAACATTGTCCCCTCACAAAATGTAAATCCGTGTTTTCCTCATGGTCAGTTGTACGTGGCATGTTCACGTGTCGGCAAATCATCCGCTCTATTTGTTCTTGCGCCTGATAAAAAACAAAAAATGTCGTATATCACAAGGTGCTTCAATGAAGAGAATTAAACCGAGTGCATCCCATGGTGCACAATATGTAAATAGTTTAATTCAATCATGTCTTGCTGACACGCGATTGATATACTTAGTTTTTGTACTTTTATGTTTTTTGTGTTTATTATCTTATAAATATATTATCCTAATAAAGTAGTGAACTTAATATTTATTTCGTATTCATTGTATTACTTTCATAAAATCATAAATTAAGTTCAGCTAATCTGTAACACGACATTCATTGACTGTTAGGCGCTACGAAGTTCATCGGGTCAGCTAGTATAAGTATATATTTATACGTATACACAAATGATTAATTATTATATATCCGTTTGGGTGTCATTACACTCCATTGCGACCCAGTATTTAGATGTCAAACACGGGCATTATTGTTTTTGTTTCTCTGAAGCCAAAAAACGTTTGACAGGAAACTGTTTGAGCAAAAAACGGGCACTATCTGAACTATAATAACTTATTCTGAGATTCAAAACCCAAGTTACCTGTTTTCTTATAGACTCACACCTTTCTCGCTCCACAAAATACCACGTGGTCATAAGGTTTTACCTAAAATCATACTCCACTGCAGTAGACGTTTATGTGTTACTTACATCCTTGATATTAAAAGGCTATTTCATAGCAGATAGTTTCTTTACACATAGTGTCTTTTTTGGTAGTTTCTAGAATATTCCATGACTCTATTCTTGCTCCAGTGACCGTTCAGCTGACACAGCGGATTTATTACTTTACTAATTTTATCTCTTATGTCAAATCTCATTCATTGTGTATTCTTTATTTATTTAATAATATGTATTCACTTTAAGATTTCTTATCTCTAAATTAATTTAGTAGTCATTTCAGTTGCTTACATAATTTTAGTGTAAATTGTGTAAGGTTGAATGACGTTTCATTGCGATTATATGAACAAAATCTGCGTAATAAAGTAGCAGTACATTGGCAGTTATCTTATATGGGCTGGCAGGGATTGTCGGCCGTATAGCGCCCGTCGCGCAGGTATATCAAAAAATAATATAATAATATTATTAATAAACAGAAAAGAAACCAAAGAAAAAAATGGAACCGATGAATATTATGGAAAACGGCGAAACTAAACCAAGTGCTGATCTGAACAAAGGTAATCGACTTTACTACTTACTTTTTAGAACAAACAGTTTCTACTTATTGCTCATCAGTTCTTGTACTTCTAGCTAGAGGTAGTTGTCAATAAAGTGTATATTACTTGCTGCTGTCTTATGTCTGGCTACTGCACACTTGCTACACGTTGAGGTCAACGAATTTACCCTGATTACCCGTATAACAGTATACAGACAGTAGCTTCTCTTAAAACAAAACTGAAATGGAAGCGAGCGACATCACGAGTACTGTGGGCTCGCATATGTCCGATAACCGCCGAAAGCAGATATTCATACGTTCGAGAAATTTAACGACCTTCACCCACGATTAAAGCCAAGTACAGGCGATTGCCGTAACCTATCCCTCTGCTCATTTCCATCGCACCCTATCCCCGCAACGCCTTGCCGCTCGAGAGTGCGCTTACTTTTCCTACTCTGTATACTCTCCCCGTACTGTCAAACATTTCTTATCAACCGTGGAAGGCGACTGACCAAAAACTTACACAAATTCTCCAAGCTTGGAGCATTTGTACCAATAAATACCGCCTCGACGACCAAAGTATCCAAGTTTCAGGTGATCTTTTGCGTAGGCAATAGTATAACTAAAATTGTTACTGCTGTTGTTCGGCAACCATGACTAAATGTGGCATTTTAGCAAATCATAGATGTGTTTGCCGATTTAGAAAACTTGGCTAGTCAACTACAACGGGCGAACCCGTCACTCCAGAAAGTTTTAACGATAGTGGTGGTCCTATCTCCAGTAAGGTAAGCGTAGAACACTAGAGACCCGTAAGAGATCAACGCCTTACCGCGAGATAACCAGGTTAATCACACAGCTGGCCGACACTCGCACCCTTACTTCCAGTTACAACTAGATTACTCCGGTCTCCCGACCGGTTACGGGTTCGAGGTCACTTGCGCGGTCTTCACCCTTATGTGGCGCTCATTCGGTGTCTACCGACTCTAACGCGGACCACGGCATCTCACGGCTGTTCACCTGGTATCGGGTAGGCGATTGGTCGTTTCAAGAGCAGTTGCCTTAAGGTTAACAAATACCTCCGCTCTATATTCCTACAACGGCTTTGTTTCCAAAAAGCCGTTACCCCCCGGCTATCAGTCGGAATGCACAGTCGATTGGCCGACGCCGAACGGTGCGCAAACCGTCCAGAAGCGCCCTAAGAATGATTCCTACGTGAGCTGGGCCGCAGGCCAGAGTTCTACCCAGGCTCGCACTTCTGCGTGGAGGCTGCCGGATGGGTGTTGACCCGTGAGTTAATCTGACCCTTACACATGGGTCTTTATGGCCTAACTGCAACAGGGCCCATTGGCTCCCGCTGAGAAAGACAGTACAAAAAAGACACATTACACAATTGTCCTACGCATATGTTTGATGTTTGAATCGTGGGGCTCCAAAATGTATCTGTTTACGCTGAAGATTGTCAAACTAATTTTAATTTAAATATTTTTTGTTTAACATTGGATTGATTGATTACTTTATAATAGTTTAACTATTCTTTGCAGTCTAACTTAGTAACTTACTAAAAACTGTGCTGTGCTATTTACGTCATATCAAATATTATAAATTTAGACGCGTCTTTAAAGTCGCTAAATCTATTTATTTTGCTTATTTACATTCTCTGCTAGCATATTATTATGGCCTAATATTCCGGGAAGTGGTAGCAAACACAATGAGAATTGTGTTTTGAGAAATATATCCTCCAAAACAGAGCAGCCCCCAGTTTAACCTACGTTTATTCACGGAGCCTCGTGTAAGCTGTTTTTCATCGGGTCGGGAGTTATATTACGTTAAATATTATGTTCACATATATAGGAGATTCCGGCGAATCTTAATTGGCTAATTTTAATCAATATAATACAGCAAATAAATTTGACCAACACTATAGCTGGCACCGGCTTAGCGAGGTGCGAAACAGTATCGTGCACGTGCCTCTGTTATTATAATAATTATATTCCTGAGCATATCAGTAGTCTTAGAAAGAGTCAATAGCTTATTTAAATACCTAGTAGGGTAAGATAAGAGATACGGTTAATGCTGAAACCATATTCCAAGAGGGTAATGCTATGAAATTATAGATAATGACAATATCCTAATACAACGTCATCAAATCTCCACTCCCTTACTTATTTTCAATAATGCAAAAAGTGCAGAAATTTTTTAAGTTCGGCCAATTATATTTATTAATATTAGACAGTAGAATTCGACTACACTGTTAGTGAAATATAATGTCAAGCAAATGATTGCCTTTTTCCTTGATGCAAATTTCAGCACGGTTTTAAACATTTTTCATGACTTTTTGCAATGTTCCGGTCGATATGGGAGCGATTTCTCGCCGAATATTTTGTTTTAGAGCTGTGTTGAGAGCCTTTGGAAGGTCAGCATACACCTTTCCCTTCAAATATCCCCACAAAAATGTCCGCTTTACTGTTCAAATATTAAGTAAGTAATTTTCTAAATGTCCAAATGTGTTCTATATGCAAAAATACATAAACCACATAAAAATCCTAACAAAATTGTAACTAAAATAATTATAAATGCAATCGTTCACTTTCTGTAACGGCAGTCCTGTTTTTAATTCTTTTTATTACACGTACTTACTACAGATATTTTATTAAATATTTATATATTTTCAATTTATATTTTTAAATTATTTTATTATGTAAATTGGAATATATCCAGCGGTTATAAATAAGATAAAACAAGATTTTTCTGCGTAAAGTTTGTAACACCCGACGTTTCGGCGACATTGCAGCCGCCGTCGTCTAGGGTAGAACTTCCTAGTCAACGGTCTAACCTAGTCAACGGCGGTTGAAACTTCCCCGAAACGTCGGGTGTTACACACATCATGCGGTAAATTCGTTTTTCTATCCTATTTATAATGTCAAACAACCGCGATAGTCTCTGATTTCATATTCAGCGGTTTTTGTGTTTATTGCAAGTCGGACAGAATGTCTAAAACTGGTGTTTTCATTCCTGTTCATCCACCTCATTAAATGTTTTTTTGGTATTACACATAAACTTACACAAAAAGACGCTCTTTATACCACTTTAGAGTTGTAAACTACTACGGGCGAACCCACCTCCCCAGGAAGCTATAACGATACTAGATCATTCTTTTAACCGTGGTGTGAACTAAAGGCTTAGGGACGACACAGTCCACTGTCAAACTAAGCCTACATGCCCTTAAGAGATCAACGCCTTGCCGTGACGTACTGGGAAAAGGACACATCGGGCAAACCTCGCTCCCATACTACCAGATTTGGGCGGATTTCTCGATCATCTAGTCTAGACACAGATTTAAAGTCGCTTGCGCGGCGTCTACCTGATTTATAATTTAACCTGATAAGTAATTTCGAATTTATAACGGACCAAGGTTCCTTTAACCAGTCAATATAACAGGTAAAAACTCACCCATCACTTTTGCGCGCGACATTTTCGCGCGCGAAATCAACGCCAGTCGACGACCTTGATAAAAACGACCATAACTTGTAAACCACTATACGGATCGTAAAAAGAAGAACTGTAAAATGATCGCATTGAAATTTGACATATAAAACATTATAATCTTATCTCGTAAATCAATTAAGATAATAATGGCGACAAATTACAAATTTGGCGAAGTGAAAAAACTCGCCTATTTATCATTTCGATGTTTTTATCACAAAACACGAAAGTCTATGCGGAAATTGTATTTACAGTTATGTTCTTTATTAAATGCTTTACCAAAACCATTATTTTGTTTTACTTCTTTGCATACAAAAATATTTAGTTTTTCAGTCATAATAACCAAGAAAAATTTGATGTCTCCTCGTAAAAATTTTTTTTTTTAATTTTGTATTTCTGACTATTTAGGGACTTTATTTATATGAAATTCTTTCATAATAACTTTTCCACTACACTACACTTCTTATAAAATCATACCAGACTTTTCAACTTTGTCTGATATTACAGAAAAATCCAAACTTTTGCGAGTCGGTGACGAAAATTTGGTATTAATTTTGACAGGTCATAATACAAAAGTGGATAAAGTTTTTCAAATATATTGTGTTATTATGTGCTTATTATATGTCTAATAACTAATTATTATACTCTAAAGAGTCACATTTCATAGAAAAACTATAGGAAATCACACTCAAAATATGGTAATTCTTTCATACTAATTACGTAAACAAATAGGTATGCGCACCCCGCGATTTCGCGAATATCGATAAAATTAGGCAGCGCGCCTGTCTATGCAATATCGCCGCGGTGCGTGCTCATTTGTTTAGGCAAATTCGGAGTGTGATTTTCTAGTTTCTTCTATGAAATGTGACTGGAGTATAATAATTAGTTATTGGACATCTAATAAGCGTCAAGTTTTCAATACATTCGAAAAACTTCTAACCACTTTTGTATGCCTTTGCAATTATTATGAAATCAGACTATCGCGGTTGCTTCACATTATAGCTTTATAAACGAATTTACCGCGTGAAGTGTGTAGCACCCGACGTTTCGGCGACGTTGCCCAGGGTAGACTGGACAGCGGCGGCTGCAACGTCGCCGAAACGTTGGTGTCTAAACTTTACGTGGTAAATTCGTTTTTTAACCACATTTGTATCATGCCTTTGCAATTATTATGAAAAAGATTATCGCGGTTGTTTGACATTATAAATAGCTTTATAAACGAATTTACCGCGTGAACTATGTGGCACCCGACGTTTCGGCGACGTTGCAGCCGCCGTTGTCCAGGGTAGACTGGACAGCGGCCGCTGCAACATCGCCGAAACGTCGGGTGCTACAAACTTCACGCGGTAAATTCGTTTATAAAGCTATTTATAATGTCAAACAAACGCGTTAAGTTTTTGATTTTATAATAATGGCAAAGGCATTATACAAAGTGGTTAAAAAACGAATTTACCGCGTGAAGTTTGTAGCACCCGACGTTTCGGCGACGTTGCAGCCGCCGTTATCCAGAGTAGACTGGACAGCGGCCGCTGCAACATCGCCGAAACGTCGGGTGCTACAAACTTCACGCGGTAAATTCGTTTTAAAAGCTATTTATAATAATAATAATTATTATTATTAAAAAATCCTAGAAGAAAACTCAACAAACCATTTTTTTTTTATTTACTAAATTTCCAGTACAAAATTTTATAGTAACAACACTCATTTGATAAAAATAAAACAAACATGTAATACAAAATAAACAAATAAAACAATTGTACCGACTAAAATAAAAACTTTCATCAGTTGGATTAGGTATACATGTATTGGTTTCTTTATATACAAAGGAAACATAGAAAAATTTGACAAAAAAAATCTAAGTGAAAAAAGTTGACAAGATTGGATTTTATCAATTATATTTTATGCGACTTATGCTTTCAATTTTTTTATTGGTACTAAATTTCCAGTACAAAATACATGAACGTTTAAAAATTGCCACATTTGATAAAAACTTATAATGTATCACAAAAAACACATCATGTTACATCACAGCGTGATTACGTATGAATAAAAAAAATAGAATACAAACGAAACATAGAAAAATATAAACAATTAAAAAATTGCGGAGTATCGGCTTATTCAACGGTAGTGAGTAGTGAGCGACGGCGGCAACTTGTGGCTTGCCGATACAAACAAGCTGTACACTGAGAAAAATATAGCGCTGTAATACACGGAAATACGCATGTTTCAACAAGGATTACGTATATTTCATTAGGTGCGACTTGGGATCTCGCTTCTAACATGGCAGCATGTAGTAGTATACGTACGGTTAGTCGGACACATGAATCATGTTAAAATATAATGATACATATAATCGAGTAATGGAGTTTCATCAAAACTCCTTGTAATACAACAAAATTTCGAGTAAAACCTCATAAATAGAATAGAAAACGAATTTACCGCGTGAAATTTGTAGGACCCGACGTTTCGGTGACGTTGCAGCCGCCGTTGTCTAGGGTAGACAACGGCGGCTGCAACGTCACCGAAACGTCGGGTCCTACAAATTTCACGCGGTAAATTCGTTTTCTATCCTATTTATAATGTCAAACAACCGCGATAGTCTTCGATTTTAGAGTAAAACATCGTTATTCTATATAAAACATTATGTAAGAATCAATCTAATATTTTTCTCAGTGTGAGTCATACAGTTTATCAGTTGGTACATAAAATTATACCTAATGATGAAATACAGTTATTACCAAGTATCAGAGATGGATAACTTTTATTTTTTAGGATAGAAAACGAATTTACCGCGAGAAATTTGTAGGACCCCACGTTTCGGTGACGTTGCAGCCGCCTTTGTCTAGGGTAGACAACGTCACCGAAACGTCGGGTCCTACAAATTTCACGTGGTAAATTCGTTTTCTATCCTATTTATAATGTCACAACCGCGATAGTCTTCGATTTTGGATAACTTTTAGTTTGTATCGAGCACCGAGCCAACACCCCCCCCCCCCCAAATTCTACAGATCCAATCAATCATCACACATCCATCCATCCATCGTACTGAAATAATGATACTATAGGTAAACTAATGTCAACTATTTTTATAAAAATCACTATAAAACAGAGAATCAGCCTACTCCAATGTATGGAATTCCTCGAAACAAGGTGGTTCCAAACACAGTGGCTTTAAGCACTTCTTACACTGGAACCTGGTTCTTGGTCCAATCTTACCTGGTACTCGAGGACGACGTAGTTTGCACCAGATACATTGAATTCGCGGAGTACTACCTGCAGCATTGGCAGGTATTAGCTCTGGGTAATGTCCATGCCCAGAGCCTGAAAAACGTACAGCTGGTAAGCGGACGTCTCTGGTTGGTCGTACATGACTTGCTCGAAGAGGGACATGAGCCAAATGCTGCTCCATAATCTCTTCAATCAAATTTAATCGAAAGTCCTTGTGAGAAATCATTCTCTTCTCGGGAAAACACTTTCTGAAGACAATGCAACTGTTAAATACAGATACATTGAGGAGTCTCTTGAAAAGTTTCTTGTACCACTTCATATTTTTTTTAGTTTCAACCAGGAAAGGCTCTAGCTGTTGATCCTTCTTGTCAACACCACCCATTTTGAGATTGTAGTCCGCAATAAGCGCCGGTCTATAGTGTGATGGACGTCCAGGTCTACCGTCTATTAGTAGAGACTCAGTGGTATGGTATGTTGACGTTACGTAAATCTGGTTCTTATCTTGGTAAGCCATCACAACAACATCCCCGGAATGCCGTGCTAGACAAGTGCCTTGATCAACCTTTGCCAGTTGGAGCAGTGCCGGCACATTTTTGCGCGATCTACGCAAAGTGCCAACACAATCTGTTTTGTTCCGCTTCAGAAACCTTGATAACATAGGCGAATTGAACCAATTATCCATGTACAAAATATAGCCTTTGTTTAGAAGAGGCTTCATGAGGCGTGCGACAATCTCGGTGCTCTTTGGAAGCGGAGATTGATCAGCGTGATTTTTACCCGTATAAATATGAAACGACCACAGGTAACCAGTAGTCGATTCGCAAATTTCAAATGTTTTAATGCCGAATTTGGCGGATTTAGTTTTAATGAACTGCTTGAAGAGCAGGTTACCTTTCCATAACAGCAACGACTCATCCAACGATATGTCTTGTTCCATCACGTAATTAGTTTGAAACTTTTCGTTGAAGTGATCAACCAATGGACCAAGACAGAAAGTCCTGGGTGAGTCGGGCGTGCGGGTAGACTTGTCTACAAAATGAAGGGCTCCGCTTAAATACCAAAAACGGTCTTTTGATATTAGATTTCTAAACACGGGGTTTTTCAACAGGGGATGATTTGAAAATTTATCATTTTGTGATGGCAGCCTAACAATGCCACTCAAAAGGTAAAATGCAAGAAGTATCATTATTTCATGCACATTTGTCTCGTACCAATCTCTAGCAAACCTTTCCGAAGCAGCCGACAGTTCTATAGCATACCGATTAGTTTCCTGCACGATATGCTCCAGAATTTGATCGTCCCAAAAAGAGCGGAACGCCTCATATTCACTTTGGACCTGAACGGTAGGACCAGCGCGACAATGAAATTCTTCCCGGCGGCCCCTAAAAGTATCCATAGGGAACCACTGGAATTGCATTGCCGTTCTATCTCCTTCGAACAGTTCCCGCGATATGATGGATTCCGCATCCACTGACAACTCGTTCTCGTCGCTTTCGTCCGCATTCGTGCCGACGTCCCGCAGCCGCAATAACCTTGCTGTCTCCCTAGCGCGCCGATCACGAGAAACCTTCTCCGCCTTATCCACTAACTCTTTCAATGGCGCGGGGATGTCTTCATCATTCTTACATACTTCAATAATCGGATCACCTCGACACCACACAGTCTCACCGAGCACAGCTCTGTTGGCGGCGTGCCTACCGCCTCTAAACCCCCTCGACCCCGCCGCCGCTCGCCCCCGTCGCCCCCCGCCGGCTGCCCGCCCCCGGCGCCCGGCGCCCGCCGCGCCTCCTCGCCCGCCAGCCACTGCGCCGCCTCCTTCGCCAGCCGCCGCGCCGGCCCGTCCGCTGCCCGCCGCTCCGCCCCGTGCGCCGGCTCTCAAGCGCCGCCCGCCCGCTGCTCTCCCCTGGACTCGCCCCGCCGCCGCCAAAGGGACGCTGAAAATTCAAATTTAAACAATGATGTTAGCTTACTGCAGATGCTGTTTTGAGTTGTGGAACGTTAAGAGAAGCTTTAGATGAAATCACAAAATGGACTCAAGTCTGGGTTATTAAAATCAACCCTAAGAAATGCATCTCGGTATAACGATAACGGACAACTAGAAATGGGCAAACCATATTGAAAACATCGTAAAACGGGCAAACTCACTTCTATATTTGGTAAAGAAAGCTTTTCAAGTATTGACGATACAGACATTTCAAAAAATTAACAAAACCTACAGTCGTCCTCTGATTGAGTATTGTTTTCAAATCTGGAATCCTTATTTTGCCAAGGACATCGACCCGCTTGAAAGTATACAACGTAGAGCGACAAAACTGCCAAAAACCTTAAGAAAAACACCCTATGAACGTAGATTAAAAATCCTCAAACTGACAACTCTGGAGCGACGGAGATGCAGAGGAGATCTCATAGAGACATACAAAATACTGAGGCAACACTATGACTGCCTAGAGTTGGAAAGCATGTTTGTGTTCAATTCAAACCGTCACTTAAGAGGTCACAGCCTGAAACCGCCGAGCGACCGAGATGCCAATGGGGTTCAAAAATCTGGAATACGCAGAACGACTCCGCAGATTGCAGCTGCCTACACTTAAGGATCGTCGGACCAGGGGTGACCTCGTTGAAACATATAAGATCCTCAACGAATGCTACAATTGCCCCTAAATTGCAATTGCCAACATAAATTTCAATAAATTTGTTTGTGATCGTTTTGTGAATTTCTGAAAACTTACTCGATGGTGAAAACAAAGTAAAAATAAGATAACCTTTAACTGGTGACGAGCGTTATAGTGCGCTTATATAGGAGAGATTATGGGAGAACGAAGACACGTGCGACCCCGTCGCACTTACGACGCACAATGGCAAATGTAGTCTGGCCGCTTCGGTTAATTCTCGCGTTTGTACTTTGTCTACTGTCTTGATGTACCTACCCCCACCAATCGATCGATCAAAAAGTCAATATAAAATGAATAAGTTCTAACCTTAGAGCACTCGGCGACCAAACAGAGGCAGGTGATGATGTGCCAGAGCCAGCGGGCGAAGACCGAAGAGCGCGCAACGGAGACCTCTGGAAAGTAAGAATATTCCGCCTTTACTATATTTGCTATATAAGGATTACAAAATATGGTGCGTGTATGTATGTGTGGGTGTGTGTATCTGTAGTGCGAATGTGCTTGTGAGTGCTTGTGCATGCTAATTCAATCCGATCTGATAATCAGCTTTTCACGTACTTCCTTAACAAAGGATCGACTATTCTGATGGTTAAATATGTCAATATCGTTAAAGCATACATTGTATGCATACATAACGCGCGGCAATAACGAATTGGAACCATAGTTAGTGTTGAACCTTGGTACGTAAAAAGTTGAGTGAGCACGTGCGAGTCGGGAAGGCGCTCATATGCTCACCCTACTCCGGAGGTATGAACTGTCCAACCCAGTATGAACACTTGTAGCAATTTTTTTAATATTATCTTTTATATTACTTGTAATTTCTTCTTATAATGATTATTTATTATGATTATTTTCTTTAATTATGATTGTTTGCTTTGCTACTATTGGCCCCACTTTGGGCACCATTTTGTAGCGAATTATTTTTTATTTACATTACTTATTGTTGTTGCTTCTATTGGCCCCACTTTGGGCACGCCATTTTGTAGCAATTTTTTTTAAATTTATCTTTTTATTTTCTTTTATTGTTATATTTAATTTCTTGTTATATTGTTTGAGTCTATGGATTATAATTTTAAAATCTATGCTAATCAATCTTCAACCAATCTTCAAACAACCTTCAAACAGCCCCACCAATTGGGAGACATTTGTAGCGTATAACTTTTATTTTTATATTATTACTTACTTAGACGTGCGCGCGATGTGTCATCAGCGATAAGCGCTTGATGAAGAAGATAAAATTGAACGGAGAAGTGACTAAACGAAGAGGAAGATGCTAATATATGTATAAAGATATTCAAAGTATGCAGAGAATAAGATTTCAAGTGGATAGCCCTGTTTCCTCTTGTACGCGCTCCTTCATATGTGAATTTCTCCTGTCCTGACTAAAATGTATTCTCCAAAAGAAGAAGAAGAATAATAAGGAGTATTCTATGTGTCTAGACCAATTTGTTAGACCCTTATGCACTTGGTTTTAGATAGTTTGAATCAATTTGAGGTTTATAAGTTAAGATCGGCTTGTAACCTACACTTTTAAGATCTCGTCTTGATGAGAAATATTGATTTTTGATGTTCTATGACACAATTCTTATCTAGTGGATTATCAAAGGTGTTCTATAGTTAAATACTTCCAGATCAATGTATGCTAATAGTTTTAAGTCACTTTCTCAATATCGGTTGACGATTGCTCCAATCAGCTGAGATTTTTTTATTTTTTAAGGTACTTATAAGTACGATATTTGTCATTACTGAATATCCGACATCGTTTGATTTGTCGATGCACTATTTATCACACTGACGGATGCTACAGTCTTCCGTCAGGGCGTTGTGAACTCAGGAGTTATTTTTTTTATATATTTATTGGATCACGAGATAAATTTATACCAAGGCGCCAATCTCGCGTATTCCTTTACTGCGTTCGTTCATCCGTTAGTGCTGCATCTGATCTATCGAATCAATTTCTAATTATGATTTAGCTCAGTCTATTTAGTTTTATTTTATTTAGTGGTTTATTGCTATTACGCTTCATTTTTAACGAATATATAAACGTTTTATTGTTTTATTGAGTTTTAATCTTATTTTAATACATTTTATATTCTCTTGTCGGCATTTTTACAGTTATCTGCTTATCGACGGTAACATTTCTCGCTTTTCTTTTCCGCTAGATGTCGCTACAAGTTTTGAAATTGATTTAAATTTTAGGATAATGAATGAATCGACTAATTACTACTTTTACGCTTTGAAGACCATTCACCTTGCCTTCCCGTTGCTGCGTATAGATGGCAATAGGTGTACTTACTTGGCATGGTTTGGTTTAGATATTAAGTATTCTATTTGACAGGAGGCGTTCGATTTTATATCATTACACACTTTTATGTAGAAACGACATATCTGATACTACTCGCCGGTCCTCTAATGTCTCTAAACCGTAGCGTTGCAGACCTTCAGCGTACGACAAGCCGCTGGAAAATAAGCGGTAATTTAGATGACGTATAAATCGTTTTTGAATACGCTCAATCCTCAGCTTGTATGTAGCATACTGTGGAGACCAAATATTAGAAGCAAATTCAAGCAGGCTGCGTACGTATGCAACATAAACCGTTGTCAAAGAATGAGTGTTTTTAAGAGGTCTACAAACTCTCATGATAAAACCGAGGGTGCTGTAAGCCCTGTTGACGACTGAATCAATGTGCTTATTCATAAAAGCTTGCGATCTAAGATGACTCCTAGATCACGCACTCGATCTACTTCCAGAATTTCATCATTGCCAATTGTATATTTAAAGTTAATTATATATAAAAGTCAATTGTCTATGTATATTGTAATTATAATAAAAGCCAATTGTATATAAAAGAGCTATTAGCTCAACATGATTGACACGATCAAAGGCCTTTGAGAAGTCAGTATATATCGCGTCCACCTGAATACGCCGATCCATACGTCCCAAAGTATAATCAGTAAAATGAGCGAGGTTTGTAACAACCGACCGATTTTTAAGAAACCCGTGTTGGTGCTCTGTGAACGAGCTAGCGAGAGCTTGATATAGCTATATAGATAATGCTTTATTTAAGAGAAAGTAGTACAAAAATTATGTCTTAAAAACTACCCAACTAGGTGCACGTACTAGGGTAGATTCTTTTCTTTTAAATTAAGATGCGCACGTAATTTTATACTGCAATTATAGAACTATGGTAATATTTTACTTGTTTATATAATATTTAACATTATACATATAATATTCTCATTTATACATAAATATATACATTTACCTACTTCTATTATTTACATACTATTATTATTTACATACATTTGCATTTACGTACATGTATTTATTAGTAATCGAAGGGGGAGTGAATGGGTGGCAAGGTGAACGCTCACATGTGGCAAGACAGCTGTCCTAAACCTACCACAGCCGGTTCGTAAGTCCGGAATCCACTGCTCACCCCCCAGAAGTGTAAAAAAATAGTATTATGATGGGCCCGACTCCGGTCGGTGAATTCCATGGCAGCTCCGTTTGTATTTATTTATTATAATTGATTAAATTGATAACGTCGTTTTAAACGAGGATATTTTAGTCAGTTTCCCCTGGAAATCTACCTTCTGGCGCTCCTATACGGTCTGCGCACCGTGCGGCATAAGCCAATCGATCGCGCACTCTGACTAACAGTCAGGGGAGTCTGGAAGCAGTACTGTTTCCTATAGAGCGGGGGTGGTTGCGGACCTTACGGCGACTGCTCTTGAAACGACCATCGGCAACCCGATCCTGGGTAAACAGCCTGGCAAAGGATGCCGTGGTCCGCGATAGATTCGGTTTACACCGTCTCACCGCTTCGTAAGGGAGAGGACCGCGCAAGCGACCTCGAACTCTCGAATCTGGTCGCAATTGGAAGTAAGGGCGTGAGTGTAAGCCCGTTGGGTTACACTTCTGGCTATCTCGCGGTTAAGGCGTTGGCCTCTTACGGCTGTTATAAGTTCCACTATGATATAATATTGATACTGGAAAATATTGATATAATATTGATATTGGATAATAATATTGGAAAATAAATAAATATTTGTATTTCTTACCTCTCTGTAGCTCGGAGAGAGGAAATGGTCCGGCCAGTAGTAGGCCGTGCCGGGCGGCGAGCGCTGTTCAGTCCTGGGCGGCGGGCGGCGAATCGTCGGCCTCTTGAACGGCGACGGCGTCTGAGGCTCGGCAGCCGACGCGCCGGCACTGGTCGATGGTTGCGGCTCAGCCGACGCGCCGGCACTTGTGGACGGTTGCGGGTCCGCCGAGGACGGTGACGAGTGACTATCGAAAGATAAAAACACAATAAATAAATTGACTGATACTGTCTGACAGTCTGACTAGAGACTGACATATATACTTACAATTGTCGGAGAGTACCACCTGGGCTCTGCCAATCTATCGGCAAGTCGTTGAGATCGAGATGGCCCTCGATTTCAACGGCTTGCCGATCGATTGGCAGATCTATCGCCTGCGATGTGGCATCGAGACGTTCCTCGATATCAACATCGCAGGGGACGTAGGCGTAATCGTCGTCCAATTCATCGTCACCGTCCTCGTAACAAAATACCGGACCCGCTTCCTCGTCCGAATATTCGGACACGGACCCCTCCAGGAGCTCCATGAAGGCACGAGGAGGGGTCCGATCAGGGCTTAGATTGAATCTTCTTGACATCTAAAAAAACAAAAACACATTTTTTAAGAAAAAAGTCAAAATAGTCATCCCAATGCGTCTGTGCTTTTGACCGTTGAGGAGTTCCTCGCCCGTGAGTCAACCATGGGCGCAGCTACAGGCGAGCCCGTCACTTCAGGAAGTTATAAAGATATTAGATCGTTTTGACTGGTCAGGTGAGCATACAGAAGCTTTAGGACGAAACAGTCCAATTTTTTCTCAGTAAATAAGCCCAAATTTTGAAAAAACTTTTATGTTACTGCTGCATTTTTTATTTATTTATGCATGATAAGTTTTATGTTATTTTAGTTTCACTATAAAATCCAATATTCAAATATACAAATTTCTTCAAAAATAAAATATCGAAAAAAAATTTTTCGTCGGCTTTTTTTTTTAGTTCATTATCGATAGAAATACTATGTTTCACTATACACATTGAGAAATATCGCTTTTTGCCGCCAAATTACAAACTCAAAAAAACTGGTGACAGTTTCAAACACTTTGTATTCACAAAATACGTTTAATCCTATGATTATTTTTGATGTAAATGAAGTAATAACTATTTAATTAGCGAAATAAACAAATATTACGTCATATCAAGTGATATTTCGTCGTTTCAAAAGTGTGACGAAAATTACCAGCCATTTTGATAAACAAGGCGCCTGGCCGCACAAAGTTTTTCACTCGAAAACAAATGAAGAAAAGGAAATGGGCTACGCACAATAAGTAATGCTCGTTGATTAAGAGTTTTAGAAAGGAAATCACTCACTTTTAATCACCAAATCACACAAAATCGCACAAAAAATCACTTTTTAGTGTAGCCGGCTCGCGTCGCAGTTCGTCGGTCACACGTCGGTCAGAAATGATGTCATCGATGTTTTTGTAAGGGACGTAGTTATTCATAAAACTATGATCGCATGCGGCAATCGAGCAATTTCACAGTGAGACATATTTGGCTATATTATGGCATCATTCGATAGAATATACAATCGCATTTCGAAATTTAAACGACATTTTCGTAAGAGCCGAGCGCTATATCCAGTAGTGGACGTTTCAGAATTTCGGCGGCCGCCATTCATGTCCCCAAATGGATGTTACGTGCTCAGCGGGTTAACCAGTCAATATAACGCGGGATTGGGTGGCCAACGTGTCGTTTTAAAGGATCCTGACATCAGGTAACCAAAGACCCTCGCTCTATAGGAAATGTACGTTTCCAGACATCCCCAGATATTAGCCGGATCACGCTTAAGATTGGCTGACCCCGTACAATGCGAAAAGCGCCCAAGACCGCCCAAAGTGTCATCCCAGATTGGAACCTCAGAACCCAACTGTTTACGTCTGGGTATACAGCCTCAGGCAGAGTTCACAAGAGTCCTTTCTAGGTTGGTCCGTCTTTAAGGAGGCGACCAAATGGGATCTGAACTTTGAGTTGTGCTCTTACGAACAGTGCAAACCACATCGAGGCTCATTCTGTATGTATTATGATTACCGCAACTGAACAGACTGACAGACAGAGATACTATTGTAGGCTTTATTTTATAACTGGAATAATTAAGTACATAATACGCAAAATGCGTCTACATAAGTGGTTTTTGGTTATCTATGTATCAAAGGGTATACAATCAGCTGTACTTTTTTTGTATTATCATTGTTTTTTTTTTATTTCAGAACCCACGATAGCGAAAGGCGAAGATGATAAAGGGACTTATTTTGATGATGCCATAGTTATGTGCGGATACGGAAAGTTTCATTACTTCCTATTCTTTGCCACTATTATAGGTCAAATTTCTAACGTTATTCCGACTGCAGAAACATCCTTTCTGCTAGCTAATGCCGAGTGTGACCTCAAAATGACTATGACAGATAAAGGAATCCTTAACGCCATGCCTTTCGCAGGTAAGTTTTTTTTAGTTTTACACCTTTTAAAATAAACGAATACATTAAACTAACGGTTAGACATGCCCGGTGCAACCTTTTCCATACATTCGTTTCAAAAACTTCATTGGATCAGTCATTCGGAAAAGGGCACATGAGTATTTATTTAAGAAATTACTTTATATTAGAGATCGTTTTATTTTAACTTAACACTGATCCAAATTAAAAAGGACGCCTCACCTGGGTTGATTTCGCAGATATACAGAGGTCTACAAAATCTAAAACTATCGCGGTTGTTTGACATTATAAACAAGATAAAAACAAATTGACCGCGTGAAGTTTGTAGCACTCGACGTTTTGGCAATCTTTCAACCGCCGTGTCCAGGATAGATCAAAATGTTGGCAATCCTCATCCATTTTTCTGCTAATGGACGGCAAACTGCAGCTGCTACTGCGCAGATTATTGCGGTTGTGGGTTGGCGATTTGCAACATCGTAGTATTATAACGGTTATCTAACTCCGGCGTGTGCGAATGTTGAAAATCCGTTATTGCACACAACACTCACTGTATGTTCCTTGCTCTCGGCGATGGGCGTTTAGAACAAATTAAAAAGAGGGTCCCATGTAGTAAAGTGTTTGCAACCGTCGTCTTTATTGAAGTTCGAGGTTGTTCTTGTTTAAATGGCTTGCCGGATCATGCGGGCAAAGTAAAGTTATTTTTTTGATAGCACAATGGGATGTTCAAACTGCACCCAGTGGTTAGTTCCGCTATCCAATATGTGTTCCAAAATCGCTGATTGTTCTCGTTGAACGTATATAATATCATTTGCGATTCTGGAAGCGATTTGACAGTTTTTCAATCGACAGAAGTAATTTTAGGACAGACGACAGGACATGAAATGTCGTCTGCATGTTGTTGCTCTAGGAGATAGATGGGAAATGGGGGTAAAAATTTCCATTCAGCAATAATTACCGACTATTCCCAACTAAGACTATTGAAATTTATACATAGCGCCGAGAAGTAAGGATATTCGATTTAATAAATAAAGGACGTGATCCAAATTGCGATTAGCTCAAAGCATTTAGCACGGCTTAGGCATACCAGATAGGGATATCCTTATATAATCTATCAGATGTACAATCCCTTTTAGGTCCATCAGCCATGGTTTTACTTCATCTAGACATTACTACTAGTTATATTTTTTAAATGTATGTGTAATTTATAACTGTATTTTCGACGGTCATATTTCTTTCAGGTATGGTAGTATGCGGTCTTTTGACAGGATTCCTCTCAGATGCTTTTGGAAGAAAAGTTTTTCTTGTTTGGGGATACGTAGCGCTAGCCGTCTGTAAATTGGTACAGTCGACCACTCAAACATTCTTGGTATTACTCATTTTGAAATTCTTGGAGGGAGGCATGTAAGTAATGTTTATTTATGAAATCGGAGACTATCGCGGTTGTTTGACATTTTAAATAAGATTAAAAACGAATTTACCGCGTGAAGTTTGTAACAACCGACGTTTCGGAGACGTTGTAGCCGTCGTTGTGGTAGACTGAAATAGCTGTAAATCCGTTGTTCCGCGGGTGGGGCGTATACCGCTGCCGAGCCCGTCCCCCTTTGCCATCGTTATAATTGACAGATCTTTTAGTCTACCCTAGAAAACGGCGGCTGCATCGTCGCCGAAACGTCAGGTAATACAAAACTTCACGCGGTGAATAATTTTTTTATCCTATTTATAAGATCTTCCACGTTATATAAAGAAGACTAATTTTATTTTATTTTATTTTATTTTATTCTGGAACCAAACAGAACTACATACAATGCAATAAAAACCTATTTAAAAGTGACAAAAATCCATTAATGTGATTCCGAATATAAAGTATACAAAATGAACGCAATATAATTTTATATTGTTTCCGCTTGAGAATGGGGGGAATCAGGATGGGAAGTGAGGTGAAAGGGAGAGACAAAATAGATAAAAATATATTATGTATGTATATAAATATATTTATATTTAATTTTAGGTATGATATATAGTTATTATAAAGAATATACTTGAGATAAAATTATGTCCTTGAACTAAATTAAATGAAATATAATATGTATAAATGTTATGTGATCATCTAGATAGACTGTAGAATTTTTTTTATTGAGTTCTTATAAGAGGTTTTTGATGAGTGTAATATGTCCACACTTAAAAAGTCTGTATTATATCTATGACACGCTCTGTATAGTAGTGATGGGTGTGATCACGAATAGCAATAACAATAACGTGTGATATTTGCAATCACGAAGAACGCGTTACGAGAATTTGAAAGAACATGCTATTTGAATCACGGCTACGAACAGCACCGCGTTGCCATCACTCGGCGCCGCTACGACGCGACCGATCACGCGTGATTATATGATCAGTGATTGGCCGTTCTCACTGAACGCCGTCGAACGACCGCGCGGCGCGCCACTGAACGATGATCGGTGAGCGCCTAATTGAACCGTTCATTTGGTTTCGTTCATTCTTGATGTGATCGGCGATCAGTGGATCAGTGATTTGCCGTTCGTTCTGGGCGAACGCCCGCGCCGGCTGGACGATGACTGATGAGTGGCGCGTTCATTTCGTACGTAACGTGAATTTGGACACTGTTGTCGCATGAATTTGGACACTGTTATCGCTCGTGTCGTAATCGTTCGTGTAAATGAGTTTGCTCATGATTTGTTAAAGCAATAAAATAACATTATTTCAGAAAGACGAACTCGGCTTAGCACCAAAAGAGCAAGAGAGATAATCTTTCTGAACGCTAATTCTTCTAATTACTAATAAATATTAAGCAAATATAATGCGTGTTTCTGTTATCAGTTATCACATTGACGAAACTTTGTTACTTAACGTTTCACAGTACATTTCAGTACAATCACGAAAATCACGAGTAGCAGTTATTATCACGCGTGAAAAAATACCAGTAACGTGATTGTTGCGTGATTTAAAATTGAGAATCACGCCCATCACTACTGTATAGAAATGCATTTTGAGATGCGTTGGTTTTCACCACAGGGAGATGAAATAGCCGATGCGATCGAACAGGGCGGGGAGGAACATAAAATTCAATGCGCTCCAAAATCGCGTTCGCATCGATGGAATTATTTACCAACCCATGCAAGAATACGGCATCGATCAAGACTCTACGGCTCTCCAATGACATTAAATTGTGGGCTTTTAAGGATTCCTCATAGGAGCTGGGCTTAGTGAAAGAAGTGAAATTTAATCGCTTCACAAATCTTTTTTGTATCGATTCGATCCGCGATATGTAAGTCAAATATTGGGGATTCCAGACCACTGATGCAAATTCCAACTGACTTCTTACATAGGAATTATAGAGGGTTTTAAGCGTGTCAGTGGATTTGAATACCGATGATACCCTTAGAATAAAACCTAGTAATTAATAATAATAAAAGAGATTAATAATAATAATTAAAGAGAGACAAATGTCGTGCCAACAAAAAATATAACTTTTTGGATACGCTACTTTATATCTGTGATCAAGTGCATAATTGTCCAGAAAATTGAAAAAGAACTGTCATGAAATAGAAAGTCCAATGCACTCGTAATATAATTTACGACATTACAAATCACAGGATGTCAGGTAAATAAACTACCATTAAAACTTCACCACTTCAGACAAACATAAAAAAATATAATATCAACATAAAAAAATGTTTTTTTTATTTAAAGGGATTATTTTTTCTATTTTTTTTATTTGAGAAGGAAAAAAGTTCTGGTTGTTGTGTACATATATAAGTTATACAAATCTCAAGCTCCATTCATATAATTATGCAAACCCAAGAGAGGCAAAATCGTACAACCAACTAGACCTGTACATCTGGCTGTGCTGTATATTATACATACGTTAATAGCTGCGCCCAGCGGTTACACCCGCGTGGTGATGGAAAACTGTGATAATGATGATAGAAAACCATATATATTTATAAATTATAGCCTATGTATTATTCTGATGTATAAGCTATATTATTGTAAAGTTTCACCAAAATCCATTCAGTAGTTTTTGCGTGAAAGAGTAACAAATATCCATATTTAAATCAAACAAAAAGCTTTGTCTTTACAAGATGTGTTTTTTACTTATATTAAAACTAAAAATTAAACAAAATATATAAGTAGATATCACAATACAAAATAATATTGCTATTCCCTATAATGTAATGTATAATATATAAAAATAAAATTGTCATTATATTAGATAAATTTAAACAGGCAAATGGGTAGTAATAAGTAATATAAGCATAGTATTAAAAATACATTTTTACAACAAAATATTTACGGGAAAATAAATATATTTGTACGAGTATGACAAATATCATTGCAATGTTTGTTACCTCAGAACTCTGCCATTTATGAACCGATTTGGAAAAAGCTTTCGTTATTTAAAAGGATATACTTACAGATTGCTCCCATTTTTATTAAAATCCTCTTCTGATGATAGGATTCATGAGGAATTGAAGGAAATTCTCAAATATTATTATATGTATTTGAAAACGTACATGTTGGTTCAATTCCGATGATAATGCATTTTTTAATGGCAACCATGATCTTATTTTACACCCAGGGTTGGCTCCTGAGCAACAGCACAGACACGACATTTTGTATACGCATTCAGTTTTGTTAGCCGTTCTATGTTTCACCATGTCACGGCTGCTGCGCCCAGGGTTGGCTCCCTGCGAGAGGACTCCTCAACGGTCAACAGCACAGACATAGAATTTTGTATATGCATTGCAACGAGACCGTTCAATTTATTTAAAGTTTTATTTACGCTATTTGTATTATATAATTGTCATTAAGTAAGACAGCAACTTGGTAGTCAATAAGAGGTGTTTACTTATTATTAGATATTGATGTAGCTATAGAAGCAATGGGCGCCAGACTAACCAAGTACTGGAACGGTTCGCTGGTTATGCAAGCAGACCTGCACCGGAAACAGGTTTCTGCGCGGCGAATTTAGTGGGATTCAGGATGACACCACCTGAGAGGGTGGCTGCTCATTTAAATAAGGATGTCGGAGGCGGTCGTGGGAAGAACTCTCAGAGAGCGCGTTGCGCGCTATAAAAGGAAAAACTATGGGTGTCCCTGATTGAAGTGGGTCCGCCTTTAAGAGGCGTCCGGTATGGGGAGGAAAATAGGTTGAGTAGAACCCGGTGAATTTCTAATATTTTTTTGACGAATCTCCGCTGTCGCGGCTGTATTTCACGAGGAATGCGGTCAGCGCCCTCTCAATGCGGTGGCCGGTTATTATTGGAAACCTTGATTCATTCCGCGGCAGATAGATGGCGGATATGTCGGAAGTGTGTGAAATGCACTCTCAGCAAAGGAGTATATGAATTGATATTAATAAAACAAGCAAATATGGACTGAAATGTATGCCAAAAAAAAAATAAGAAAATTAAAGGAAAGACGAAATGATGAACAAAGGGGAAAGATTCAAGAAATAAAAAAATACGAATATAATTAAGAAATAAAAAAATATTACGCCGATGGCGGAAAACTACTAATTAAAATGAAAATATATCGCAATGTGTATGGGAGATAAACGGTCCCAAGAGAAAAGAAAGAAAGGAGGAAAAAAAAAGAAGAAGAATGTTAGCAGACTAATTGAAAGGAATAAATGAAATATTTTCTAGTAAAATGTCAAACTAGTTTTTTTCTTTTTCGGACGCTACTCCTTCGGTAGCAAAAAAATGAAATGGACAGGACAAAATACAATTACTGGATAAAGCCAAGGAGAAAGGAAAAGGTCACTAAATATTTTTTTTACTTTGTATGTTCCCTCTCCACCTTCTTTTCTTCAAGGAAAAATGGAAAATTATAACTCGAGGTTGTTGTGGTTTAGAGAAAAAGTGTGCTTTATTCACGAAGTGAGACAAAAAAAAATAACAATAAACAAGAAAAGAAACAATATTCAGTAATATTCAATTTTATAAATTACATTTTTGTTGAATTTTCGCTACAACAATTACCTTCCTTAAATTTATTGAGAACGACAATATATCGATATAGAATTTGTCGCGGACGACGTCGTGGAGGCTTGACGAGCCCAAAAAAATATAACGACCCTTCACCCCAGCGGGTTATAAATATTATTTTAATTCTTTGCTCCTTTATGACGAACTTAAATATTAAATATTTTCTTTTTATAAAGGCAAGTATTGAGACCTCCTTGATCTCTTTAAGAACAAAAAAAATCGAACGCTTAATGTAGCTAGAGTGTGTCGCAACCGTCCTGTACCAACCGCAACCAATCTTATCGGGTACTATGAGAATTATTCCCGTTTCCCTTTTGTTTTTAGAAATCTATACGAGTAATGTAACCCAAATTTTAGGAATACCTATTTCTAATATACGACGGTACCACGCACTGTTATATTAAATGGGACCTATAGGTATCTTTATTTGCGGAGGTCACACCCTCTACCTTTTGGGAGGCCCAAGTCAAACCCTGTCTACCTCGCGTCCGATTTCGTATAACCGTCTCGTATTACATAAAATTTACTTATTATTTTTAAAAAAATGTAAAAGATAGAGGAAGAACCCAGAAAATAAAAAAATAAAAAAATAAAAATAGTTGGTATTAATTCCATCCGGATTGCATCGCGTACCTATCTTACCTAATTAAGTGTATGAGATACCTTTCTGAATGTATATTTTACAAAAATGTGTATATGGCCCTTCGGCCTGACTGACAATTCCAAAAAAAGAGAAAAAAAGAAGAAAACAAAAGAATAAGACAACGTTCTACTACATTAAAGAAATTCTTATCTCACCTCCGAGATTTCTAGATTATTTTTTATGCGTTTTAAGTATGTAAAACTGATATAAAGCTCGCGATATGCTAACCGTTATACAAGAAAAAAAAAGAACCACTATGGAAATAGTATGAAGATAGAAATTAAAAAAAAAAGATAAGAAGGGAAAAAAAACCAATCTCCGGACCGTAGGTGCGTCTCTGTAATGGCAGAAACCACATTATATTTTCTGGAGATATTAGCTTAACGGTATCTATAAGATTAAAAATCCTACCTTGGAACTATTGAGCACTGAATTTAACACATTATAATTTTTCTAATCGGCAAAACTAGTGAATCGGCGGGTCTCTTCTGTATGTGAATGATGGCCCGGAACACTGCGGTCCCGGGCCACCTCTACCCAAAAAGTGGATGACCGTCCGCTATTTTTTTTTGTCCGGACCGCAAACTGCCCATGTAAATTCTACGTACCTAACGGTCTTCTAGCACATTCGAAAACGCATTAGCGCGTAGAGCGCGTTTAAATTTTTATATAGAGAGCGTTTGACACTCATTGTTTGATATTTATATTATTTCTGAACTTATTATATATATATATATATATATATATATATATATATATATATATATATATATATATATATATATATATATATATATATATATATATATATATATATATATATATATATATATATATATATATATATATATATATATATATATATATATATATAATATTATCAATTGTTTATAAGAGTTAATGATACATCGAAGATGGTTGCAACACTGGCTGTTGCAGCATTCAATTACGACAACCCGTTCTAAGTAAGACCAAGACAGGACTGCGGCACCCAGGGCTGACTTCCAATGAGGAAACTCCTCAAGAGTCAACAGCACAGACACGAAATTTTGTATACGCATTAAATTATGATAGCCCGTTCTAGGTTTCCCCATTAAATTGCTGCTGCATTTATAAATAATTTTGAAGACGTTTTTTTTGTTAAAATTTTGTATTGTTTTACTTTACCTTCGAAAGATACATTATTTTCCACGTTTTTGGTAGTTTCACATAGAGAGTTGTAAACTTTCGTAGCAATTTTTTTTCTGGCAAATGGCCTGCTGACCAGTGGAATTGTAAAAAAAATCCGTTTGACATTTTGAATTAGGCGCTATTTGAAAAAAATACTGGCAGATATCTAAAACCTTAAATTCCACAAAGAGCTAATTTGAACGGTATCGCGGGGGATTTGTGGTTATTATTTCTTTATTATTTATTTATTTATTTATTTACTTATTTCATAGCAAATCAACATTACAGTTTATACCAATCCGTTGATATGCAATATACATATAAATATAAAAAATAATAGAATTCTTACAAGTACATACATAACATGTTTTATGACTCTTATCAGTACCTTTTGTGCATCGTGATTATCGTACATACATTATATACGTTTTTAGATTCATTGTTTTTTCGTACATGCATGAGCCCTACGCTACAATTCCATGAAGCCATATACTTTAACCAAAATCTATGTACACCATTCGCAGTGTTTCTTTACTTAATATTTTCCTCAGTTCCCTTAATACTTATACTAAGTTAATCGTTCGTGGCCTAAGCAGTTTTATTTGATATTCCCAATTAAGTTTGGAATCTATTTCTATGCCCAGATATATTATTGTATTTTCTATTTGATCTTCTATTATTTGAAGTATCCTGGGGTGAATATAATTAATTTTCAAGATTGATATATTGGAGGTTAGGCCAGGTCTGAGTGCAAATGTTAAATACTTCTTTTTCGGGATATAGGACGTGTTAATATATGACGATCAAGCCAAGTTTTTGATAATGACCAGGGAGAATCGCGCGTTTGTAAAACCCTAATCCCAAGTATCTGCCTCAATAAGTACAGCATTGTCATCTGCAAATGAGTATATATTTCCTATTACTCCGAGTGTCAAATTACATAAATCTCACGTAAATCAGAAAGAAAGTATGACCTAATATGCTGCCCCGCGGTACACCATATAAAACATTTTGTTTATTACATTCTTGGTCAATTATCGCAGTAGTCTGTACATGTTTGTGAGGAAAATTTCGATCAAATTAAAAATACAGCTGGCTAATTGGTTATTTAATAAAGATAGATTAGAGACAGAAGATTACTATCTAAATTTCTGCAATTAAAGCTAGTAGAATCAAGAGCTTTTTCCTAAAATCACAAAATCCATATTTATATTATTTACCATATTATTTAAAAAAAAAAACAAACTCAAAAAATGCGCGTCTGTATACACACATGCATTTTATTTTATTATAGGTTGCAATTTGCATTCTGAAATTTAAAAGAACTCATTTACACTAAAATTTGTCTCCCTTATATTTATGTGGAATACGTACACAAGTTCTGGGATAGGGGTGTATATGTATACACCATTAACCAAAAACTATTATTTGTTGAATTTATTAATTTTTGAACTGTATTTTTTCGTGCACAATACATGTATATTTTCTGTAATTGATGATGAGATGAGTCTATCAAATTAATATCCACCTTCTAATATGCTCTACCTAGTTAGAATTAAAGCAGAATCAGTTTAATTAAGTTTATGGAATTCATTAAAATCAAAATGTATATTTCTTTATTTTTCAAGTCAGTTTAATTTTGTCAGTGTTAGCTAGGTAAAACAGTAGTCGGACTTTCATGACGGAGAACATCGTTAAAGTCACACACAATTTTTATGATCTTATTTCAATATTTGTCATGGCTTCATAGCCTGATGCAGTCAGAAAATTAGTTTAAAATACTCATGTTATTATTATTTTAGTTTCACAGGTCCCTTTACAGTTGTGGTTACATATATGGGGGAACTACACGACAATAAGAAAAGATCAAAAGTTCTAATGTTTATGTTCTGTTTTATTGGGGTCTGCAATATGGTACTACCTTTGATAGGTTGGGCGATATTACCCCAGAATTGGAATTACGATTTTTTTGATGGAAAATACAGTAAGTGCATTTCAATTGCCTACTTTATAACAAATATAAGTACATATAAAACGGGGAGCTAATGGGCCTTTGCTGAGTTGGCCATAAAGACTTTTTGGCCATTTTGTTCAGGGTTGGTCACACTCACGGGTCAAAACCCAACCGGCGGCCACCACGCATGAAGTGCGAGCCCGGGTAGGACTCTCGCCTTAGGGCTAGTTTCCCCTAGGAGAATCTTCTGGCGCTCCTGGACGGTCTGCGCACCGTGCTGCGTAAGCCAATCGATTGTGCATTCTGACTGAACAGTCGGGGGAGTCTGGAAGCAGTATTGTTTCCTATAGAGCGGAGGTGGTAGCTGATCTTACGGCGACTGCTCTTGAAATGACCATCGGTTACACGATTCCGGGTGAACAGCCGGACAAAGGATGCCGTGGTCCGCGATGTATTCGGTTTACACCGTTCCACCGCTTCGTAAGGGAGAGGACCGCGCAAGCGACCTCGAACTCGTAACCATTCGAGTGACCGGAGTAATCAGGTCGCAACTGGAAGTAAGGGCGAGAGTGTAAGCCCGCTGGGTAACATACCTGGGTCGCCCGCTGGGTAACGCCTTATCTCGCGGATAAGACGTTGACCTCTTACGGGCATTTGGCGGAGCTTGACGGTGAACTGTTTTGTGCTAAGTCTTCTGCGTTCACTTCCCGGAACGTACATTTCTGTAAAACTTCCTGAGGTGCCGGGTTCACCCGTTGTAGTTGACAACTCTAGTTGTACATATAAATCGGTAGCGAATGGTTTCGTGCAGCTTGGGCCATAAGATCCAGTTTGTTCTTTGGATTGGTAAACTTCACGATTTAACTCTTATTCAGAAGCATTATCATGTGGAAGCCTCCCCCCTCAAGACTCTCGCGTGTCAGGCCTCACGGCTGGTGCATCGGTTTTTCCTGGGGGAACGCTTTCCGGCGCTACTGGGCGGTTTGTTCACTGTTCGGCGACGCCAATCGGTTGTGCACTCTGATTATTTGCTGCAGGAGTCTCTAGACTATGGAAATATACTGTCTCCTAAGCAGCGGGATTGGATGTTTATCTGTCGTCAACCACTCTTGAAATGACCATAAGGATACCTGATCCTGAATTCCAGAACCGAGAAAAATATGTCTTTGGTCCGCCATAGATTCAAACTGTATCACAACTGAACACGAAAGGTAGAGGTCGCACAAGCGACTTCGGACCCGTAACCAGTCGGGAGGTTGGAGGTATCCTGATGGTTAATTCCAGACGGAGATATCCTTCCAAAACTGGTAGTCAGGGGCGAGGCTGACAGCTGTTAACCTAGGCGTTGGCCTCTGACGGGCTCGTGGCTTTGCTGGACGGTAGGTTTGTACCGTCCTAAAGTCTTCTACGCTCATCCCACGGCTGAAAGAACGATCACATATAGTTATAGAAGCCTGTGATGACGAGTTCGCCTATTGTGGTCGATACACTACAACGAGCGAACCCGCCACCCCGTATATTATTAACCAGTCACACCAAAGGTACATATATTACGTTAAAGTATTAAAACTTTGAAGTACAACTTCAGTAATAAAGTCAATCATTGTAATAAATTTCAGTGTTCAGATCCTGGCACGCCTTCCTACTAGTGAACAGCCTGTGGTCAGCTGCCGCGAGCATAATGTTCGCATGCCTGCCGGAAAGTCCTAAATTTTTACTAGCACATTCCAGGCATGATGAAGCATTGGCAATCTTGAGGAAAATATATGCAATTAACAGTGGAAAATCAGAGGATTCTTATCCGGTAATCGTTAATTTATAATTATTACAGGGTGGCGCAGAGAAACAGGAAATTTGGAAGTAACGTAAGAGACACGCGAGTAAACCCATGAAAAACATATTTGATTGATGATTGTGCATGTGTGTCATTAATGTTTTTATTAATTCGTGTATTATGTTTTCAATAGCTTTATTTTATGCGTCCAATATTCTTTTTACGTTTTGTCGCCCAATCTCTAGCGCAAATGCATGTTGTAAAACGGAGCGGCGATGGCTCCTCTCGATTGAAACTCGAGCAGCTACAATGTTCTCTGTGGTAAGTACCGTTTGAACGCCACCTGGAGGTTTCTCTTTAAGGTTCAACCAGTTTCTTCAGTATTACGCAACCACGTAGTAATCGCATGAGTAGATGACAGAGGTCCATAATGTTTTATTTGGTAATGCCGTGGAAATATCCTTTGAGCAGCAGTCACGCTATCACCCTGCTTATAAAACGCTCTCACAGCGATAGCACGTTCCCAAGTATTCCTATTCCCATGATTACTAAATGAAAACGCGTCCACAAAAACTACGCATCGGCAACAACTTCCCGCACTACAGAGTTGCCAAGCGGATGAGAGACGTTCATAATGTTTTAGCTGGTACCTAATGCTGTCTAAATATTCTTTAATTTTAATTTTATTTTATTTTATTAATTTTAGGAATCTTACAGCTAGGTATACGTTTAAGCAGCAGTCATGCTATCATCCTGCTTGTAAAACGCTCTCACAGCGATAACACGTTTCGCAATAATCCTTAACTCCATGCTTACTAAACGGAAATGCATTCACAATAACTACACATTGAGTCAAAACAACTTCCCGCATTACAGAGTTGCCAACTCTAATATTCATAAATTAAAAAAGATTTTTTTTTTCAAAAAATAGGAATTTAAATCTAATCTAATAAAAATATAATTAAACGGGAAAAATATCACAAGGTAAATCAAAATAAAAATCGTCAGAATCGTATAATTGCTATAACCAAGAGACTGCTAGTTCAGATGCTTGATGCAGCTCTTGGATTGTTTCAGCGAAAGCACGAAATGGGCAAGCTATCAATTTTTGATCCATTGTTTGTACAGGGCAACCACACTCATAGCTTACGTCCTATATTTTATTTTATTTTATTTGGTACCCAAACAGAATATTGACAACACATACAGTGACATATATATACTACAGTTACATGACTACATCAATATCCTTTTTATATGAGTACACAATTAGCACAATGCATGAACATATAAAAAAAACTGTTGTGTCACCCCAAGACTTTCCTGACTAGTATCCGGGGAGGTGCGAAAAAACGAACGATGTAATCAAGGTTCCCCAAATTTGTATGGCAGGTACCCCAAACGTTGGTCGTAAGTACCCCAAAAACTAATAGGTTCTTCCGATGCTTAACAGAAGCTTCTATGCCAAATTTTAACTTAGACAGATTAAGCGTCTGGGCGCTATCGCGGAAACAATTTTTTCGCCGGGAACCCCAAATTTGTATGGAAGGTACCACAACCGTAGGGCGTAGGGACTCCAAAAACTAATGGGTTCCTCCGACGGTTAACAGAAGCTTATATACCAAATTTCAGCTCAATCCGATTAAGCGTCTGGGCGCTATCGTGGAAGAATACTTACATATTATACAGACATACAGACATACAGACATACATACAGACAGAGATCGGTCTGGAAATAGTCTCAATCGTCTCAGGGAGTCTCAAAATATATATTCCCATCTTCATCTCAAAATTTTTTTTTAGCGCGATCACAATACTTTCCTTTCCGATAGGTCGTCAGGAAAGTAAAAGGAAAAAAAACAAAAAATACCAGAATTACAGTATTTTAAAGAGGGTCGCTTTGAAGGAGCATAAACTATCATGAAATATATCGATGCGATTGTCAAGATGAAATTTGTTATACATATGACATATACGTGGGATTACGTTATTAACTCCAGTATAAACCCCTATTTATGAAGCATGTAGCTACTTCGCCCGTACCGAGTAGTAGTATGTTCAACGCCATCCATGTCTTTCTGTCTAGGCCGAAACATGGCACATGATCAATAGATGCGGAAATAAGGCTATTGCGGTCTGGACTCGGCTTTCCTAACTTTGTCTCCAAGCGATAATCAAAATTGTCCTCATCCAGATACATTACAAGGGACAAAGTCGGTTTCTGCTGGTTTCTGTATAGGAATATGCTTATTAGTCAAAAGAGTGGTGTCAATCACAGCCGGAAGGCGCGGGCCCGCAACCGCGGGGAAAACCGCTGCGTGAGTTCTAAGCCTGATTGCTTTGGATGCTTTTTCTCTTCGGAAGCTTTAATAAAGTAGTCTTTCTGGTTTGCATCAAAGTTCGAAAACAAAGCCATTTTTGATGATGCCCAAAGCAGCGCATAAATGAGTCGCTTGATATTCTGGTATTGTCACCGCGGCAAGGTTCGAAATAAAAACCATTTTCGATTTTCAATGCTGCCCAAACCGGTGCACAAATAGGTCGCTTGAGGCTTGATAGAACTCACCGAGCGTATTTCACCCGCGCTCGCCGCGGGAGATAATCGCAAGCCGCGTGGTTATAGGATCGATATCTAGATTGTCAGTGCGAACCGACAATAGAGTGGGCGAACCCGTCACCCCAAAGAGTTATAGCAGTATCAGGTCATTCTGTCCCTATGGAGTGAGCGTAAAAGAATTTTGCTTTAACGCCTTACAGCAAGAGTCCGACGCCCTACAGCAAGGCACTAGGAAGAGGCACTTTTCTCGTCAATATCACGCGGGATCGGGTGGCAAACGGATTCATTTTAAAGGTGACTGACATCAGGTCAACAATAACCTCCGCCGCTTAGGAAACGTATATTTCCAGACTCCCCCGCTTATTTTACGGAGTGCACTGTCGATTGGCTAACGCCGCACCATGCGCAAACGGTCCAGTTCCGTCCGAATTGTTTCCCCAGATTGAAGCATTCGATCGCATCTTTATGACTTTCATTATGGGTCATTTTAATTACCTATGAGATCCCCATATATGTATAAAACAATCATTCAAATGGATAACCCTTATTTTAACTTTAATTTTGTAATTCATACCATTCTCCCAAATTGATAAAATGATAAGGTTTGTTTGTTGTTTATTTTTCCATTTTACAGGTCAAAAAAGTTTACCTGAATATATGGAATAAGGAAACTCACGGCTTCTTAAAATCTATGACTGAAGCAATGTTTAACATTAAGCCTATGTTCAGTAGACCCCATATAACGACGCTGATACATGTTTGTGTCATGCAATTTGGAATTATGTTAGGGTAAGCGTTTATTTATCTTACTATCTTTTATTCGATAAAGTGTTATTATTTACAATGTGGTTTTTATGATTATATTTTGAAACGACGAAGGTATACAATAATGTCATTCCTGATTCATTAAGTAGGCAACATCCCACTGTACCGCCTACGTCATATCAACCCTTAGAAAGCTAGCCATGGGAATGCAACTTACGACGGCACGTTTTCAACCCTCGAAAATTTCTTTGTTAGGGGTTTTAGTCCAAGCATACTAATGTATAATTTTGGCTTATTTAATTAAGGCTACTTTTTCGTATACAATAACATAATTGCACAAATATAGAGATCACCCACCCACGAGTTGTCGCAACGGAAAAAACCACCGATCGGTGGTATTAGCATTTAAGCGGTTAAAATTTTTGAACCAACCGCCAAAGACTAGATTCAATTAATATTCGCGCCAGTAAAGGCTTGAACATATTATCGGACGCGACTGATGGACGCGACTTACGGTCGCGAGTGATAGTATGCACAGTTGTTTGGGACGCGGCTTGCGGATCTCTCGGACATCCGAATCCTCAAGGTCACGTTCGCGACTTGCGTCCGATAATTTGCACAGCTCATAAGTCGCGTCTGTAAGCCGCGTCCATCAGTCGCGTCCGATAATATGTCCACACCTTAAATGTTGACACACGCAAGAGAATTTATTCGGAGCCAATAACATCAATAACTTTCGAGTGAGGCGAGCAAAGCGCTCGCCGACCAGTCTTAAATAAATCGTCAATCAGCTAACACATCGTGTTTCACTAACACTGTTCGCGCCGCGCGCCGTCCTGTCGAGAGACCACCGCATGTATTATATCATAGCGAGTGGAACAGTTGTATATTTTCAATTCAATAAAGTATTAATCGGTGGTTCCACCCAGGATCGACACACACCAAACCACTAATGTGATTTCTATGTTTTAGTGGATACTTCTTTAATACAATTTCATGTCATATTTCATAAGATAACATGTCGGACTCTGTGTCGATTTTAAAGTCAAGTTTTCTAAAATATGCTATAATGATAATATTTCAATTAAACTTTTACCTCATAATTTAATTAGAAATATAGACTTCCCTGCTAGAACGACAGCTAGCAGCAGTAAATGAATTGATAATATCTTTACTAACTCTGTTAATTTTTCTGTTCAGCCAGTCAGCTGCGAAAGTCCGCAGTAAGTTAGCTTAATAAACTTTCGGTGCTCCGTGAATAATCTTGTATTATAGTTAGTTAACTCCTGCTTAGTTTGAGTAGTTTGGAAGTTTCCTTGTGTGAGTGTTTTTTATTGGCTCTTTCTTTCGCAACAACTATATTTCTTCCAGTATTGGTAAGTCTCTTGTCTCTTCAGTTCATTCAACCTTGTTGGTGTGTATTTTGATACGCCGTAGAATGGTTCTGGTTCTATGATTGGTCGCATGGGAACTTTTTTAGCCAACAAGCCGAATTTTGAGTTTCCAGCAATCCCAATCATCTAGCGTAAAGTCACAGTTTTTGTTAACAGAGGTCTTTTAATGTTTGAGTGCATTTTATGGCAATTTTTGATCTGATATCAGATGAGATAGATCTTAGATACGTATTGCTATTAGACATTATACAATATACATGTTGATTTTTTGTAGGGTTTTCCATGTTTTCATACAGGTATTCGGTGATGGCAACTCTTCCTGGAATATGCAACTCTGCCTGGAATATAGAAGTTTGTCGACCTAGCCTTTTACTATTAGCCTTTTACCAACATACCTGAGTAGCTAGCCCTGTCTTATACCATTAGAGCCTACGCTATTAGAGTTAAGCCATTAGTGTTTCATATCATGACGCTATTCTTAAAGAGCATTTTATGGATCAGTACAATAACAATCATAATTACGTAGCTTTAAGGGGTTATTTATATATTCATTCCTTTGGTAAACGTGCGAAATGCAAACATTTTGCGATATTTTTAATTCGTGATTACGCATAAATATGTGCGAAAGCGAGAATACACATATGACAAAAGATAAGTTTATGAATAAAAGTATCTATACAAATATTCATATGTCCTATAAGTGTAATAATTTGAGCGTAAAATTGAAAATTCCACAAGCAGACAAATTAGCAAGCAAATCAGAATAAAAATTAATCAGAATAAAGCTCGAAAATTAGATAAACCAAATTGGTTGCACATCACAACACCGTTGACTACGTAACGACCAATATTGGCGGCTTGCTCCCGGAGTGCACAGTAATATTATTTTCTAATTTAAACGCATCCTAATATCCATATCAAATATCTCATTATTACCATAGATACATAGTCGGCCGATAGAATAATTTTGCGCGTCATTTCGCGGATATTTCTGGTAAAATTCCATTGTTAAACATCATTTTTTTTTTCGAGGAATCATCAAAATTTTTATTGGTTTTATGAGCTAATATCAAAATATTTTTGTACTTAAATTAGCAAAAATAAATATTACCTTTGATAGATAATCTAATAAAGATCACGATAGTATTTACAATTTCTAAATAGGGTATCGTATTTTTCCGTAAGACAAGTACAAGTTAGAAATGGTGAGTATTTTTCACTTTTTCGATTTTCTCATATTTATTCATAATTGTCTGTTTTACAAAATGACATTTCAATATTCTATATCTAAAATTTCAATGCGATCATTGCACAGTTATTCTTTTTATGATTGCTATAGAAGTTCCATAGTTATAGTACTTTTTGTCGAGCGCGGCGGTATTGCAAGAAATTACATTAAATTGCCGCGATCTGCCATGAAATTATGCTGCTACTCGAAGGGTTAACAGGCAGACTTAGTGCTTAAATTACAATCTCTTACAGCCAACCTTCGTGAAAGTGAAAGCATTTAGATACAAGTAGAGTAAAATAATCAAGAAACTTAACACAATATATAAAAAAAACAAATAACAAATCAAAAAAATATATATTTTTATAAAATATATATGTTGCTAAATAATATTTATACAACTATTAGGAGACACGTACTTAGCGTATGAATACCATCCTCCTTCGATGCTGCGAGGAGGGGACCCCCCTCCCCTACTCGCAGCTTCTCCTATCTTGTCATTATATCTCATTCCTTCTTTCGATATCCAGTATGTTGACTCATTACCGATTCTGTTTGAGATGTTATTAATTTCTAATTCATTTTCTTTATTATTTTTTTATTTTTTTATTTTATAAAATTATCCAATACAATACAATTGATTTTGCGAAGCAGATAAGATTGCATTTGTGTGGATTTTATCACCCCACTAGATTGTATATCTGTTCTGGGGTGATAGTATTTAAGACTTCACTTTAATCATAGCGACTTCATTTTCCTTTCTTTTTTTTTTCTTATTCATTCCGATCGCTCATTCATTCTTATAAATTTTAAGGTTAATATAAATATATAAATGTGTATAAGAACTAATATTAAATAAAGAAAAAGAAAATATTTAAGTTTATAGATAAGTAAGATAAATAAATATATAGATTAATATATAACTAAATTGGCCAATAAATTAAGTAGCCTAAAAAGGTTTCTTACTATGCACATATAAAATTCTGAATTTAATTAATTAATATAATATTATCATTTTTTTTAAACATAATAAACCGAAACATATTTCTTATCGAGTATCAGGTGACAGATATGGACCGAAGTTTGATCCCTCAAATTATCGACCGATATCAGTACCTGATGTTTCAGCAAAAATTTTGGAAAAAATAGTAAATACACAACTCTGTAATCATCTAGAAACCAATCACATGTCATCCGAAAACCAATACGGCTTCAGATCCAAAATGGGAACACAAGATGCAGTACTAAAAATGTCGGAGCATATCACTAGGTATGTAGACGCCAATAAAAAGTGTATTACTGTACTTTCTGACCCCGCGCAAGCCCCCGACACAGTATCCCATGAAATGCTCCTAATGAAACTTGGGAAATATGGTATTACAGGTATCGAACTAAACTGGTTTCGCAGCTGTATTGGATCCCGAAAACAGCGTACCCGGGCAGGCGATTCACCCAGTAATAGTCTCCACAATAATCATGGGGTCCCACAAGGGAGCACTCCTGGACCGACTCCCCTCCCACTCTACACAAATGGGCTTTGTGAAATGGACGTTGATGCAGATATACTATCCTACGCCGACGATACTGCCCTCGCACTGGAGTCGAATAGTTGGGAAAGTGCATACAACAAGGCAGCTGCCACGATGAAAAGTGTCAAGGGCTGGCCTGACCACAATCTGTCAACGCTGAGCGTGGATAAAACTAAGCTTGTAGCCTTCAGCATAGATGCTCGTCAGCAACCTCCACAAAAATTATAACCTAGTCCTACACGAAAGCGACAGTCTTGTTTTAATATGTCTTGTTGTAATATGTTTGATATGTGATTGTTATCTGTCATTATGAACACTACTTTACAAAAATTACACTTCCTATATATTATTTGCAACATAAACGCTGTCACAATAATCCTGGCGGTATGGTCGTAAGATATTGCCGCTTAGGCAATGCAAATAGCAATAGGCAAATTGTTGTACTCTATTGTGTGTTCAATTAAGTTTTTTAACAAAGAAACAAACAAACCTGTTTGAATTGTTATCAATAAAAGCCTGTCGTTAAACTATGGGAGTTAATGGGCCCTTGCTGAGTTGGCCCCGAAGACCCATTCTGTTCAGGGTTGGTCACACTCACGGGTCAACACCTATCCGACGGCCTCCACGCATGAAGTGCGAGCCTGGGTAGGACTCTGGCCTTATGGTCAGTTTCCCCTGGGAATCAACCTTCTGGCGGTCCTGGACGGTCTGCGCACCGTGCGGCGTGAGCCAATCGACTGTGCACTCTGACTAACAACTTGTGTTGTCGACTACAACGGGGGAGCCCGTCACCTCAGGAAGTTTTAACGATTAGTCGTTCTATCTCCCTGGAAGTGAACGTAGAAGACTTGGGGACAAATTTTAAAACAGTCCACTATCTCACTACGTCACAAGCCCGTAAGAGGCCAACGCCTTATCCGCGAGATAGCCAGGAATGTTACCTGGCGGGCCGACACTCACGCCCTTACTTCCAATTGTGACCAGATTACTCCGGTCTCTCGATTGGTTACGAGTTCGAGGTCGCTTGCGCGGTCCTCTCCCTTACGAAGCGGTGAAACGGTGTTTACCGAATCTATCGCGGACCACAGCGTCCTTTGCCCTGCTCTTCACCCAGGATCGGATGGCCGGTGGTCATTTCAAGAGTAGTCGCCGTAAGGTCCGCAACCACCCCCGCTCTATAGGAAACAGCACTGCTTCCTGACTCCCCCCAGAGAAGGACGTGAGTGTAAACCCGCCGGGTAACACTCCTGGCTATCTCGCGGTTAAGGCGTTGGCCTCTTACGGGCTTGCGGCGTAGCTAGATGGTGGACTGTTTTGTCCTCAAGTCTTCTGCGCTCACTCCAGGAAGATAGAACGACTAATCATTAAAACTTCCTGAGGTGACGGGTTTGCCCGCTGTAGTCGACAACCCTAGTTGTCGTTAAACTAAAATATATTTATTTTTCAGCTTCAATACATTCCGTTTATGGTATCCCCAGCTATCTACAATTTTTGAAAATTATGGTAAAGCCAACAATGAAACTGCAAGTCTCTGTTATATGATTGATGATTACCAAGCGCAAAGAGCACAAATGGCTTTGAATATTAATGAAATCATTGAATGCATACCAGTAAGTATCAAGACATGACTTACTAAAGTATTAGTAGTAATAAGTATTAAAGTATCAAAACAGACATGGATATCAATACAGACATGCATGGTTACACGTGGATTTGAAAGGGATGATTTGTGTTAGATATTTTTTAATATTCTAATCTCTGTTTTTAAGGACCTGTTTTCTGAGCATTTTTTTGGATTCATAATGTAAATCATAGTAGACATAATATGAATGTATACATACATAGCTTGTATACGTGTATGTATGTATACATATGAATGTATACATGTATGTATGTATACATATGATTGTATACATACATACATGTAACATACACACAGAGCTTGTCTAGCAAATATTCTGTTATTTTTTTTATTATAAAATGTGTATATTGATAGCCATCGATTGTGATTAACGACGATAGTTATTCAATTTGAATCGAAAATAAATATATTTAAATGACGACGTTCGAGGATTCTCCGCCTCTCTCTATATACAGGCAGTTCATTAAAATAAGGATGATACTGAAGCAAGAGATAGTGGACAGTATGTGCCAGAAAAAAAATATCAATAGGGGAAGATCTGCTCTTTCATTATTTGTTAACAATTTTCTACTGTTTCCTCTTTTAAATCATTATTACTAAAATACTAAAATATTTTATTTTTGAAAAATTCTGTAAGTTTTATGTTAAAAGCGAACATTAGCAAAAATAAAAATGTATAGCTTAGATAAGGAAAACGTCAAAAAAACAATCCGTACATGGCGTAAGATATTTATGTTAGCTTCGACGGGTTTCCAAGGAAAAACACACTTCAAATATTTTTTTCCGGCATATAAAAATATATGTACGTTTATTATTATTTATAAAAAAAACGACTTATGTGTACGTATAAGAAAGTTGTTAAACTAATACATCTCTTAGGTGTAAAATAAACTTATAATAATAATACTAAAACTCTTTATTCTTGAGAAAAGGCGAGATTATTGCCTGAAGGCAAAATTTTAGAGCTAACATATTATTATAATTAATCAATAGGCAATAATTTAGAGCTAACTTATCTATACTAATATTATAAAGAGGTAAAGTTTGTGATGTTGTAGGAAGTAATCTCTGGATCTGCTGAACCGATTTTGAAAATTCTTTTACCAATAGAAAGCCACGTTAATTGTGAGTGTCATAGACTATATAATAATCCGAAAAATTAAAAGACTTTATCGTGGTAGTAGAATTTCCAAAGTAAGTCGGAAAAAACGGTCGAACGAAAAGGTTTCTAACAAACGCTGCCTTAACGATGAGAGATATATGATTAAGTTTTAGAGAAAAGTTGTAGAGCTTGATAATGCCTACAAAAAAGTCAGCGACAGCATATGTCTAACTTTTATATTTAAGTAACAAAAAGTAGTATTTTATATTTAAAAAATAATTTAAATCGGTAGGTCGTGTTTATTGGTCATATTATCAGCAATTATGAATTCTTATCAAAATAAGTTAATTTATCGTCTCAAGTGTTTAAAACAAAAGACTTATCCCTTTTACTGCATAAATTCGTAATGAGATAAGACACTCAGAAATAAGACACTCACAAGAAAACACACACAAATAACGGTAATATAGTCAAATTGGCATGCAAATACATACATACATATGCAGTAAAAATATAACCATTCTTATGGCAGTAATGAAATAAATCATAGCACTCAGTACTAACCGAACCACACTCATAATTTCATTACAAGTAAAATGTTTTACCGCCCAACGAAGTGGGCACGGGTCAGCTAGTCATTGATATACGCATTATTTAAACACAGCTGCCATGGTACATATTTAATGTATTTTTTTATTTATTTACTTATTTATATGATGGGCTACAAAAATTGTTAAATCAATGGGGAACTGTTTTTGACCAAACTGCAATTTTCTCATATTTTTACAATCTCCCACTGTTTACCCTTTTAACATGATTACTACTAATATTATTGGATAATTACTACTAATATTACTACTAATATTATTGGATATTCTTGAAAATTCCAGTCAGTTTTATGATAATCCAATCGCTATCAGTTTTATAATAATAATTTTAAATTAACTACAGAATTATATATATATCATTTTTTTTACAAAACACTTATTAATATTTCAGGTCCGAAGTGGAAGTCAGACATACATTAACAGCTCTATCCTAGGATTATCCTCTATAATCCCGTACATAGTTGCAGGATTGCTGGTCAATATGATAGGAAGAAAATTTCTGATCTTCACAGCGATGGGAATTTCTGGAGTGCTGTCCTCCACATTATTTTTGTCAGTCAACTCGGCGATGATCGTTGCCTATTTTTGCGCCTTCGTCGCTTTTGGACAGATCACGACCAGTTTGATGGTGACTGTTGCTGTGGATAGTTTTCCAACGGCTTTCAGGTATTAATTAATTGCTAATTCTATGTTACCTTCCCCTATGTAATTATCGATTTTTTTAATGGGCCATTTTGTTTGTTTTTTTTTTAATGTAGAATTTTACAATGTGCTGTTTATTATCGTACGGCAATCTCTTACAACCACTTCTATTATACAGTGTATTATAAAATGCAGACTTATATGTAAGTGTGCGTGTAATATGTGTGTGTGTATATGTGTGTGTGTGAGGGTGTGTGTGTGTGTGTGTGTTTGTGTGTGTGTGTGTGTGTGTGTCATGTTTTTGCATTCGATCGACAAAAGTCAAATGCAATTCCGGTAATAGTATCTCAACGTAAAATAGTGGCCCAGCCAAAAATCCAACCCGGAACCATACAATGTAAAACAGACGGCCTAACAACTTTACCATTGGTCGGGCCAATTTGAATTTAGATAACTTCGATATCTTTTTCCAAAATTAGTTATTCTTAAGATTTTCTACTTATAAGTTAAAAATTGTAATTACTTTGAGATTGAGCACCATCGCGGCAGCAACGCAGCAGAGATGGCACGCAATATCAATAACACCGCGAACGGAAGCACCGTGCGTTATTGGTTTCTGGTAATTGCGACCTCGAGAACGATCCCCTTGGAACATTCTCTTTATGTATGTGTCGTGCGATTGTGATACTCAAAATGATTCAGAATGATTTGCTTTAATTACAATGTTTATTAATTACAAACTTTATTTAATGGATATGCATGAAGAATAAAAATACAGTAGTTTAACTTTTAAAATCCGTTCGATATTTTTAACTTATTTTTAAATTTGGGTTCACGGTTGATCATATGCGCCCACTTATGTAAGCGTCGCAGTGCGCCTAATTAAGGGTTAATGCTATAATTATGTTTCTGATAACGAAATAAATATAAATAAATACGTCAGTAAAACTATAGAATAATATTGTTTTTAGGGCACTGACGGTTGCGATTCTGATGTTAATCGGAAGAATTGGATCCCTTCTCGGCAATTTATTCTTTCCGTACCTGCTGGAATTGGGTTGCTTAGTGCCTTTTATACTGATATCAACGCTGTGTTTCTGTAAGTCTTTTGAAATACTTTCTACTTAGCTGTAGTATACGAAATAATATATAATTAATCAGACACTTGCTTCCTAAGTTATTATTATGTTACCCTCATTATAGGCTCAACATTTATCTTCAAATTTCCAGTATTCTTTTAGTCAACCTTTTTAAACTTTTTTAAATTATAAATATTATTAACTAATTATGTCCGTAATTAACATTATTATTGATTTATCTCAATTAGCGAGCCTATGTATGTAATATGTCATTATACAGAGTAAGTTTTTAATAAGCAACATCCTTGAAGTGGGTGAATTGATACGAGCAAATAAGCAACTTTTGATAAGCAACAACGACATTTTTGGCAAAACCACCATAAAAAAAGTTTTTTTCTGAAAAACGAATATTTTTTGATTTTCTTGTAAATCTTGACTGATAAATGAAAGTTTGACAAGCATTGAGCGCGCTACGCCATTTAGCAATAGGTAAAATATTTGGGATAGAAAATATTTGCGATATTTTAGCTATTGCTAGATGGTGCAACGCGTTAAACTCTTTTTATACTCTTTTTCAAAAACATTAAACTTTTCAAATTTAAAAAAAAATGTGTTTTTTTTCCAAAAAAATATATCAAAGTTCTTATTAAGCTCGTACTGATTCACCAACTTCAAGGATGTCACTAATTAAAAACTCAACCTATATATAACATATATTTAAATATTTTAGCAACTATCCTATAACAGCATTGATATAACAAAAATCAGTAATGATTATATTGGTATACAATAAAAACCTGACCTAATATTGTTAAAAATTTAAATTTTGGGTATGTAATAACTTTTCCATTTATTTCTCTGTATATTTCTCTGTATTATTTCAGGTGCATCATTCCTGGGACTTTTTATCAAGAAATAAAGTTAGACAAAATAAATAAATTCTTCAAATTATTCAAAAGAATAGGACGGAGATCTTGTGCAATATGGAATCAGATAATATTTCATTTATGACGACTAACTGCCGTCACGACTACCGACTGTTTTAATTATGAAATAATTTACTTACGGTACAAATTATTATTAAATTAAAAAAAAAATAAAATAAACGAAGGAAAATTATCTGGTCGTAGCAGGCCAGGATGATTTCCAAGCCTTTACTCCTCCACCTCTTCTTTCAGCGTTTTAATGCTTTAGTGCAGCCAAGCTTCTTTCTAATGTATCAACACAATAATGGAAAAGATAAGGATCGAAGCGGGAAAATAAAAAGTAGTTGGTGGCTTTTAAAACCTTATGATTAATGAAATGGTTTTAATTTGACATTTCGGCTCAAGTCATTGTTAAGATTTATGATATTTCTGAAATCGAAGAATATTATATGGATACCAAACTCAAAGGACCGAACAAAGAGAAATGAAATAATAATCTATTACACGATTAAGTTAAAGTACACCATTTTCAAACGAGCTAAATGAATGATGAGCAAATTAAATGACTGATTATCAAAAAAAAAAACCTAACTTTATATTAGATCTATTGGATCAAAGTGCCTATTTTAATACAAAGTTCGTTTGAATTGCAGTTGCAATTCAGAAAATATTGTACATATATCAAATGCTTGCAGTCACTTTACATTGAAAAAAAAAAACACTAAACATTCCCAATAGAAGCCAGCTCCCAATAGCTTTACATGCCAGAGCACATAGCATTTGACCAATGTTTCCAAGTTAAAATAATCAAGTACCTAGGTGATAATTCTAAATAAAGGGATGTACCTTCTTGGAAAAAAGCTTTCATTTATCTTTTAGGCGGGTGTAAAGTTTCTGGTCTTTCTAAAACATATTTTAGGAATAATTAATATTGTTTATTCGTTCAGATATCATATTTGTTGAAAGCTTCATAATTATTTATTTTAAAATAATGTTTTGCATGGTTGGTTATGGTGTATTTTAACTTTATGTTGTAAGATGTTATTAATCCATTTCTCGCTCCTACTAGTCGTTTTCTAGGCTTTTGAGTAATTTAACCCTTATACATTTGTGAAGCGGATGGTTGCAATTCAGTCAGTTATTCCTAAACTCTAACTAACCGAAATAGATTAAAATATTAATACATACATACATCAAATGCTTAACTTCTTAATATTAAAATTTAAAATTGAAGGGAATTTCTCTTTCCAGTTTTCGTTTTGCATAAGTAAAAAATATTTGCAACCAAATATCAAGGGAAATTCTAATTCTCGTGTTAATATTTCAAAAAAGTGTCTATTCCTTTGTATCTACACCAAAATCATCACTTAAAGGAATGAAAACCGGCATCAATGACTGTTAAATGCTTGGGTAAAATTTTCGTCATTAGCTTTGTATATTACCGCGCGGTAAAGTTTTATAATACATTTGTAAGGGGCTCCCTAGATGATTAAGCATGCTTGTCAAGCATCTCGTCGCGGGCTAAGAAGGAATCGTAAACGCAGGAAATATGCAAATATATATATTTTTTAATTTACCAAAACTTCCTTACAGTCACGTTAATTAGACGTAATTGATTGATGAATGACGTCACTCCCTGGCATATAACTACAAAATTAGGCATTTTTGGTAAGTATATATTTTTTTTTAAATATTTGCATATTTATTGCGGTTTACGATCTCCTCCCAGCCCGCAACGCGATGCTTGACAAGAATCGTCTAAATCCCACACACCGTCCACTCATTACGCTATCTGAGCCGGGCGTGATTACCTGGACTTTTACTTTGGATCCTAGGAGGGGCTATGCAGTTTTGGGCCGTATAGTCGGTGCGCTTGGTGAACTCTTAACTCATGGCTCAACTTCTATCTAAAAGCCTCTTCCAAAAGAGAAATCTCGAGCGGCTCTGGACGGTTGTGCAGAGTTTGTGCAACCGGCGAATCGTTGGAGGGGTCTGGAAATGACTGAAAATTTTGTAAGAAGCGGAGTAGATAATAACCTCACTAATCCTAAAGGGCTCTCTAGAGCATCAAGCATGCTTGTCAATCATCGCGTCGCGGGCGGGGAGGGGATCGTGAACCGCAGGAAATATGTAAATATTTTTTTAATATTTATTAAAAATGCCTAATTTTGTAGTTTTATACCAGGCAGTCAGGTTAATTGGACATAACTGATTCATGAATGACGCGATTCCCTGGTATAAACTACAAAATTAGGCATATTTAGTACAAATTTTAAAAAAAGCATATTTTCTGCGGTTTACGATTCCCTGTCAGCCCGCGACGGGATGCTTGACAAGCATGCTTGATCGTCTAGAGAGCCACTTAGAAACAGCCCGTTGGCAACCGGATCCCGAGTGTCAGTCATGCAAAAAGCGCAATGGGCCCGCGAAACCGGTAGGAGTACGATTTACAACAGGTGAAAGCCGCGCGAGCAACTTTGAATCCGTCACCAGACCGGAGGACAATATATATAAATACTAGCTTCAGCCCGCGGCTACGTCCGCGTTAAAGATAATATTTACCAGTGGTGTGATATTTTCCCTTGGAAACCTAAAAAAATCCAATATATGGTTCGTAAACTTCATTGTGGGTTTAATTTCAAGAAAACAAAGAATATCACGGTTGTTCGACATTATAAATAAGATAACAAACGAATTTACGACGTGAACTTTGTAACACCCGACGTTTCGACGATTGGCCATTGAAATACGAAGAACGCCGAGCGGCGGGAAGCCATTGGAATAAAAAGAACCTGGAACTTCAATAGAGAAGACTATTAAAAACTCTATTCTACGTGGAATCATCTCCTTAAAATGTTCCCATTGCCCTGCGCTGAGCGCAAGAACGCAAGACAAGATACAGAGAGTATTGTGTGGATTTTCGAAATTCGCGCGCGCCGAGCAGGCCCCCACCACCGTTATAATCTACTCAGTGGCGGCAGCGGTATGCAGCCTACCCGCGGAGCAAAGGATTTAGGCCCTATGAGGCTAAAGTGCCTTTGCGCAGATCTCGTTTTTCTTTGGTCTCTTACAAGATTATTGCTTGATTACGTTGATTTATAGTGTGTGGGTACCAAGTGTCTGTCGTATTTTTTAAGTAGTCTAGTAGAACAGTTTTTGCATACGTTTTTCTTATAACAAGCACTTTCAATTCTCTGATTAGCACTATCAATTCTCTGAATAAAATTTCACACGGATATCTCCTCGGTTTTTCTTATTACCCTTAATAAAGGATCTGTGAATTTATGAGAAGGTCGAGGAGAAGAGAGCGGCTTTATATTGATTGTTTGGAATCAGTAATTCCTTGTGTAGACGCTTGCAGCTGCAGCATATGGTGTAAACGAAGTTAGAAGGAGTTGCAAAGCTCGACGCCTTGTCTCGTGCCATTGTATCCAGTATTTATATGAATTCGATGCGAGATATCGATTCTCCAGAGAAACGCCTAACTATTTTTCTTATGAATTGGTAATAAATAGGCGCCAGGATCAACTCAATACTTCAACACTCTGAAACCTATAGCAAACATAAACGACAGCATATTTCAGGCTACAGGACCTCCTGTAGCTAATGGGGAACCAACCATAATAATCTGCGGCTTATTGGCCGCGACTAGTTGGAAAGAAAGTAAATAATTAAATTAAAAACCCGGCTGTTTTATTTTTTAACATGAAAGATCGGAGAAAACGAATGAAGTAAAAAATTCGTATTAAAAACAATGAAATTAGTGCACCTACCATTTCACGTTTAAAGGACGCGGTAATTGAGAAGCCTCAACCATTCGTCACCCGCTATCACTGCGTATATATTTTACTAGAGAAACGAGAGCGCGTAAGGGGAAGCTCTATAGTTATTAGCCACTTCCGCTTTTTCTGTTACTTCAAGTCGTCGGCGTCCCTTCAAAAATTATATCTTCCGAGTCGCCATCTAACATAACCTTTATAACATAAGCACCAGTCTCCGGTCGCCCGAGCGACTCGGCGAGTCGCCATAACCAATAGAAGCACGGGTTTATAAAATACGGAAGCTTACGCACGGCAGCGACTTCCGAGGCTACTCGCAAGGCGACCACAGGTCGTCGTGGAGAAAAAATACTCCGGCATTCTATACAGAAAAAATATATTTTAAATGGAATACCGAAAAGTAATTTGCTATTTCGATAAATAGTTATATTATTAAAATAGAACATGAAATAACGATATAGGTTTTGTCCCTCGATAGTGACAAAAATTCCGATCGTTATTTAAAGAAAAAAACCAATCGGTATTTAAGGAAATATTGTTTACTCGGAGGTAAAGGATTACCAGATCAAAAAACCTCAGTTGTTTAAAAAAATATTTAATTTTCAATGAATTCTGGGCATCTGCAAAGATTATTGACCCTCAGTCATAAATTAAATGGTAAATAAAATAAATAAAATTATGGTCTCCCCCAACCTAATTGCCTATGTTGTCGCCGAGAACTGAGTCGCCGTCGACCAGTTTGAAAGTGCAATCTCAGTCACAGTCGACTAAGTCGCTGCGACTCAGTCGACAGTTCGTAATGGCTAGAGGCCGATTAAGAAATCTCCATTTTGTGTATGTTTTAAACACCGACTTTTCTGAAATCGGAGATTATCGCGGTTGTTTGACATTATAAATAAGATAAAAAACGAATTGACTGTGTGAATTTTGTAGTACCCGACGTTTCGGCGACGTTGCAGCCGCTGTTGTCTTTTTTAGATCTTTCAGCAGATCTGTCAAACCGTTGTTTCGCGGGTAGGCCGCTACCGCCACTGCGTAAATTATAACGGTGGTGGAATGGAGGGGCCGGCTCGGCGCGCGAATTTCGAAAATCCGTCGTGCATACAACACTCACTGTATCCTTGACTTACGTCATTGCGTTTGAATTTCGGCGGTGGGAACATTTTAAGAAGAGGGTTCCACGTAGAAGAGAGTTTGTAACTGTCTTCTCTATTAAAATTCGGGGTTCTTCTTATTTCAATGGCTTCCCGGATCATGCGAGGAAAGTAGATTTTTTCTTTGGATAGCAGAATGGGATTTTGAAACTGCAGTCAGTTGTTATTTCCGCTATCCAATATATGTTCGCAAATCGC
>OX155965.1:21321006-21373506 GCA_944548615.1 Micropterix aruncella
CAATATTATACAATTTTATCTTATGTTTTGAACTCTTGTAAATATCATATAGCCTTAAGTATAAACTTCTCGACCAGAAATTACGATTTATATCTTATTTCATGGGAACGAGCAAATGAAGTATTTTATTTTTATTTTCATCTAATAGCTGGCTGATAGCGAGCCCAGCAATCGTATATCGTCCTTTTAAAGAGTGGATATATTCGAATTTCAAATCGAATTTTCGAAATGTCATTCCGCATTTAAGAGACGATTGAATGTGATTTTTTTCATTGTTTTTTGCTTAAATTTGTCTTTAATAAAGACATTTTATTTTGGTTTGCAAAAGGATACGCTTTGTTTTTGAGATGTGGATGAAGGGTGATCGTTCGCTAGCGATAAAGGGATCCCATTAAACCTACAGTGTACCGTCGAAAGTGGTACTCATCCAAGAATACATCTCGTTTAAACAATAAGCATTTCCCAGTCCAGTCCGGGAAAACCTTCCAGCTATGTAAGTGGCTTTTATTATTTTTATTTTTTCATCAAAGTGTCATCCTTTAAACGAATTCTTTAAAATATAAATATATATATATATATATATATATATATATATATATATATATATATATATATATATATATATATATATATATATATATATATATATATATATATATATATATATATATATATATATATATATATATATATATACATATATATATATATATATATATATATATATATATATATATATATATATATATATATATATATATATATATATATATATATATATATATATATATATATATATATATATATATATATATATATATATATATATATATATATATATATATATATATATATATATATATATATATATATATATATATTTCTTTTTTTAAGAATTCGTTTAAAGGATGACACTTTGATGAAAAAATAAAAATAATAAAAGCCACTTACATAGCTGGAAGGTTTTCCCGGACTGGATTGGGAAATGCTTATTTTAAATGAGATGTATGCCTGGATGAGCACCACTTTCGACAGTGCAATGTAGGTTTAATGGGATCCCTTTATCGCTAGCGAACGATCGCCCTTCATCCACATCTCAAAAACAAAGCGTATCCTTTTGCAAACCAAAATAAAATGTCTTTATTAAAGACAAATTAAAGCAAAAACAATGAAAAAAATCACAATGAATCGTCTCTAAATGCGGAATGACATACCGAAAAATCGATTTGAAATTCGAATATATCCACTCTTTTAAAAGGACGATATACCATTGATGGGCTCGCTATCAGCCAGCCATTAAATGAGAATAAAAATAAAATACTTCATTTGCTCGTTGCCATGAAATAAGATATAAATCGTAATTTCAGGTCGAGAAGTTTATACTTAAGCCTATATGATATTTACAAGAGTTCAAAACATAAGATAAAATTGTATAATATTGTTAATATTTGATTGGTTTTTTGTAAAATTTCTTTTTTTAAGAATTCGTTTAAAGGATGACACTTTGATGAAAAAATAAAAATAATAAAAGCCACTTACATAGCTGGAAGGTTTTTCAGGACTGGATTGGGAAATGCTTATTTTAAATGAGATGTATGCCTGGATGAGCACCACTTTCGACAGTGCAATGTAGGTTTAATGGGATCCCTTTATCGCTAGCGAACGATCGCCCTTCATCCACATCTCAAAAACAAAGCGTATCCTTTTGCAAACCAAAATAAAATGTCTTTATTAAAGACAAAATAAAGCAAAAACAATGAAAAAAATCACAATAAATCGATCGTTCGCTATATATTTATATATATATATATACGTTTTTTTACATATTTCGGGCCAAAAACACTTACCCCTGTTGAAGGTATGATGAATGGGGATAAATACATTGAGATACTAATGTCTGAAATGGTGAATTCGTTGCAACGGCTTTACCCCAGTGGAAATGAAGTTTTTCAGCAAGATCTTGCTCCGTGCCATACATCGAAATAAGTAAAATAAATTTTGCTAGACAATAATGTTTCTGTCCTTAAATGGCCTGGGAACTCCCCTGACATCAGCTCAATTGAAAATCTCTGGGCAATTTGCAAACAGAAGCTAAGGAGAGTGGACTGTTCAACAAAAGAAAACATGATTTGTGCCCTAATCGCTGTATGGTTTAGAGATGAAAAACTAAAGGAAATGTGCAAAAATCTCATCGATTCAATGCCGGACAGGGTAAAAATGCTAATTCAAAACAAGGGTGGTCAAACAAAGTGGTAACAATGTACATGTATAACTTATTTGGTAATTATACTGCTAATAAACGTGTTTTTATGGAAATTTTCGTTTGATTCCATTAATTTGCACAAGGATATATACATATATATATATATATATATATATATATATATATATATATATATATATATATATATATATATATATATATATATATATATATATATATATATATATATATATATATATATATATATATATATATATATATATATATATATATATATATATATATATATATATATATATATATATATATATATATATATATATATAATATATATATATATATATATATATATATATATATATATATATATATATAAATTTTATATTTTGAAAAATGGCTAAGCGCGCTGCGATATTTAGCAATAGGTAAAATATCGCGAATCACCATTAACTTTATTTTCAATTTGTAACAATAATTAGGTAGATTCCTGCCACAGAAAAAGATATATCCCAGGACTACTTGATCTGACCGTATCCTTATAATAAAAGGTTCGGGTAAAGGTTGTCACGTAACGATTGGCTGACCACACTTAATAAAAAATGTTCTTAGCAATATCCATATTTTACAATCTTATCTTTGAACATAAGTGGCATTTTGAGGCAAATATTTGATAAAATTTGAAATGTAAATATGTCATTAACGGGTGATGAATATACTGAACAATCGCTACATCAATTCTAACAGTTATCATAAACAGGCTGAAAAGTAATGTAAAGTGTTTAATGTAATTGATATATTTATTACAATATTAAGAAACTTTAAGGTGTATTTCAATAAAAAGGAAGTAGTTGACAAAATGGAAGTAGTTGACATGGAGACCAATTTAACGCCGCCACAATACAAAGAAACGGTTAAAGGTACTTAATTTTGTTTTATTTTTTGACAATGCTAATGAAGGTAATTTGTATATTATTAAGAAACGCGGAATAACAACAGGACATCTTTTTGACTGACATAACCAAATTATTGGTCTTTGTGGGCGGAGAACCTTATCGTTTTAATTATTTGATTGTTGTATTGTTACTGAATACTTTCACTTTATACTACATTCAATTTATACTACATACATTCAATTTATACTACACGTTCAATGTATACTATATATCCTTCTAGCCGTGTTCGGCCATAGCGACTGCATTGTAGATTCTACTGACTTCTTTAGTCTTCTCAGAGTCCATTGTTCGGAAGCAGTCAAGTGCGCAAGCTATATTATAGTGCACAGGTGGGCGCGCGACCACGGGTGCACTCTCTCTTCCTCCTTCTTCTGAACCCGATGGAACGGAGACCGTTACAACCAGAGAAAACTTTGGATGCAGATGAAATAAAATAAATTAATTAATCGCCAACACAGCAATGGCTGTCATTGTTAAATTTGTACTCAATATTGCAGAGCTAATTTTTTTTTCGGATTTTGTTCGTTTTTCCACACTGTCATTTTAGTTATGGCTTGTAGTGATGTTTGAGGTTTTTCTGGAGCTATTGTATAGATGACCGTTGACTTATTGATAGTTGTTGTAGTAGGCGTTGATGTAGAAGATGTATTATTGGATTTATCCTGGTTTTTTGATGATCTCGTGTTGTTGCTCATGGGGCTGTGTTAGATAAGATTCTTCGGGACGCGTCCCGTGTTAACCGCGAGTGAATACAGACTGTAGAATTGCACATATTCACTAAATTTATTATTTAATTATTATTTAGAGGTGACAAAATTTTGAAATATGTTGACACTTAGAATTTAAATTTAGAATTTATTTATGTATACTACATATATTTCAAACGTATTCTACAAGAAAATTAACAGTACGTTAAATGTTGGTGATAAATGGATGAAATACAAAGATTACTACAAAAATATATGCAATAAGGAAAACAGCTTTGTGGCGAAGGTTTTGTGGTTTCATTAAGTGGTTTTTTTGAGTTCTTTGATATGCGGATTCGTGAGGAGGAGCTCTTCAATTTAAAGAGATCTTTTATTTTGAGTTTGACAAATACGGCTATCTAAACTGTCTCGGACATAAGCGACCTAACGACTGTCTCTGTATCATTAAGCGACATAACGACTACTTTCCTAGACCACATGCGCGGAGCCGACGCACAGACTGCCACCGCTTCTTCTTTGTTTTTTTTTTATGGCAATCGCCGATAAGCCAGGTCGTTTTCGAAGGGCAGTCTCTATTAGTTTGGTAATAATTTATAGGCGGCACAATACTGATACAACGAAACAAAGGAAAAGACTTTATTATAATAATATAGTTAAGTTGACATAGGACGCGGAACATGGATAGGCAAGGAGGATACAAACGGGGAAACAATTGGGAAGAAAAATAAGTATACATATATCTGAATATATTTTCATAGAGTTGAGGGATAACAAGTGAAGAATACATGGAAAGAGTTGGATTTTATAGTTGATAAGGTCTGGTATGACTCGCATAATTATTAAAGGTTAAAAAAAGGAGGCAGCTAAAAAATAACTTGGCCAGCGAGCAATCAGGGTGTCCACAGTCGCACTGCGAAGACGCGAGGACTTTAATTTGACAGAGGTGCGAATGGGTGGAAGAGTGCCCAACCCTCATGCGGCAGATTGTCCATATTTCTTTCTGGCTAAATGGCTGGTGCTGGTACCACGGCTCCGAAGGGATTTCACTCTAAATGAGAGTACTTCTGCCACCGATTCACTGTGCAATACGTCATCCACAGCAATCGGTGAATCCCGTACCGCATTGAAAAAGGGATGTAATCAGGAATTTAAACAGTATCGTACATATAACACCGCAAACCACTATTTGTTTGTTTTGTGCCAATCGTGATTTTATAACGATAACATAGTTTATATACCAAAAGCCACCGATTCACTGTGCATTACGTCATCCACAGCAATCGGTGAATCCCGTACAGCATTGAAAAAGGGACTTAATTGATAATTTTTACATCATCGTACATATACCATTGCAAATCACTAGTTGTTTGTTTTGTGCCAATCGTGATTATTATAAATAAAACATAACTTACAAAACAAAAGCAGTTTAAGTAATTATATTGTTATCTTCTATCTAGAAAATGCAATAGGTGGACAAGTGCCTAAACCGCCGAGGTAATGCTTAAATGTGAAGACGTCGGGGACAATATCATTACTCTTGTGTATTTATGATACGAAAGAGTATTGCAACCCTCCTTGTCATTCAGAGAAATATATGGCGATGCGATCCCCGTCGACTAGTCGAACCAAGATGAACCCGAAACAATACATTTGTATGACCATCTTCAGACAGGTCTCAATCCTTCAATCGGCGAAAAGCCCACATTCGCCTTTTTAGATACGTCCAATACGCCCATGTCTAATGAGCACTAAACGCCAGGCGTGAATCAAATTTCCAAAAAAACTGCAGTGAACAAAAGCCAGAAAAGAAGATGGCTCAATCGTCGAGTGGCGTTGCAAGCTTCATTAATTTGGCACTTAGTCCTTAAAACAGTGTTACCAGCTCGACGAATAATTGGGAAAATATTGTTGCTTTTTGGACTAGAGATGTAAAGATTTCAAAAGGATATTATTAAAATATTTAAGATTTAGCAAAAAATTATGACCTTGAGAAAACAACCGAATACTTACCGAAGCAACATAATAACTTAATGAGTCGCACAGATAGACTGAAATAAGAGAAAAAATCTAACTTGTATAAAAAAATGTACGACACTTTTGATTTGTATTACGGTTTTGATATATTGAAATATGGGGCGTTCCTGAAATATATGGCAAAACCTGATATAAATATTATACAAGGTATTTTATAACGATCAAAATAAAATAGCACGATATATCTACAATAACAAGGGCAGGAATGATGAGATCTAACGCCAAGCCAATGCTAATTATTGTTTAATTTAAATTTTAGACTTCGAGATTAATACTATTAAACCAGTCATTGAATATAATATAAAGTATGTTATACAGGCCACAGCAAAAAAAGATTACTGCTAAAATTGGCAGGTTCTTCTCACCCTATTTATATAGTAGATGAGCTAACAAAAAAGAATCTTTATTATTTAACTAGAGCAAAAGCAGTATTCCGTGAAAATAATAGTTCAATAGGAAAATAAAGAAATAGGTAAATGCAGAAAAAATAAAATTTGGGTCAGTTCAGGGAGAGTTTTTGAAATTATACATGTACGAATGAAAGATGACTCTTGTTTGCTAAATTTATCAAAACCGCTAACAAAGGTTATAAAACTTATTTAAAAACCATGACAACGGTTCTTGCAAAACAGCTAGCAAAACATACATACTAAGTTTTGTATGTGCTGTTAATGCTGATATAATTTAGGGGATATTGCGTGTTAACAATTCATTTCTGACTTTCTTTTTGTAGATAGACATTAGTATTGCGAATATTATTTTTAATATGTATCATTTGTCTATTTTATCGCGAGTGTACATAATATGTGACTGTAAGACCATTTTAACTAAAATAAACTTATTTGTATTTCTAATGACATTATTGATTGACGATATAGTTTATATAGTATAATTGTATCAATTTTTAACCTATCTACAACTATCGCTATTATGAATATTAGAAATGCTGAAAACGTTAAAACGTAATTTCGATATCATAATATTGCCGGAAGAATTGCTTTATAATAACATAGTAATCTCCGCATATAATATCTCCAGGAATAGGTTACCTTGCAAAGAAAAAAATATTAATAACAATACGATGGTGTAGTAATTTTTATAAAGGAAAGTTTCGGCCATTTCTCAATTTTTTTAAATAAATATCGCAGGTGCGATTGGCCTACAAATCGGTATTAGACCCTCGAAGTGAAATTTTGCCAGGTAATTTGAACAGTCTTCATCCAATTTTGGGAGTACACCTTTAATATCCTATTGTAGGGGAAATTTATTCTTGAACTGGACATATAATAAGCATATAATGAGACATATTATTTGAAAATCCTTAACCATTTTTGTATTATCAAAGTTTTCGTCAAAGTTACCAAGTTTCCATCGCTAACTCACAAAAGTTTAGATTTCTCTGTAATATCAGACAAAGCTGAAAGTTCTGGTGTGATTTTTTAAGAAGTGTGGTAGTGGTAAAGTTATTTTGAAAGAAATTCGTATAAAAAAGACCCTATATTTTTTTTACGAGAATACATCAATTTTTTCTTGGCTGAGTTACTAAATATTTTTGTATGCAAATAAGTAAAACAAAATAATAGTTTTGGTAAAGCATTTAATAAAGAACATAACTGTATTTACAATTTTTGCATATTTTCCGTATTTTGTGATAAAAACATCGAAATGATTTTATAGGCGAGTTCTTTCAGTTCGCCAACTTTGTAATATTTTTTCATTATTATCTTAATTTTTTTACGAGATAAGGTTGTAATGTCTTTATATTTTTACGATTTGTATAGTAGTTTAAAAGTTATGGTCGTTTTTCTCAAGGCCATTGACTTCACGCACGAAACTGTTCCTCGCAGAAGTGACGGCTAAATTTTTACTTCGCGAGGGGTTGGGTTAATACGGATACACTATTATTAAAACGCTTGACCGTAACACTGGGAAACATACAACTCACTTTCATCCACTTCTAATTGTCGTATCGATTGAAACTATGCAACGCTGGAAGCAGTACAATTATATGGTACCATCAAGCTTGTATAATTATAAAGAAAGTGGTCATTGGAACTACTCAATGGTTAACGAAAAAAGCCTAAGTTGGGACTAGCTAGACGTGTTTCAATGAGTAGTTTGTTTAAGCAAAGCGTGTTTTTTAAACTATTTAATCATTTGTTTGTCCTATAGAAACTACAAAAGAGGAAAAAGAAGACGAAAAAGGTACTTATTTCGAAGACGCCCTAGTTTTGTGTGGCTATGGAAAATTTCACTATTTCCTTTTTCTCGCTACTGTCACGGGCCAAATTGCTAACGTGGTTTGCACATCAGATGCAGCATTTTTGCTTGTTAGTGCCGAGTGCGATCTCAAAATGACACTTGCTGATAAAGGAATCCTCTCCGCAATACCATTCGGAGGTAAGCACACAGTACATTTTTTTGTCACACACTATATTGAACAATACTTACTTAAAACCAATGGAAAACATACATACATACATGAATCCTGAAAACATTACACTCTTTTTTTGTTGGGATGTCGTGTCTTTCGGTTGCAATAAAATATTATTATTTAATTTAAATTGAATGATTTTATTGAAATTGCATTATTAAAATATTTCAATTTGTGTTTCCTTACAGGTATGATAGCGAGCGGTCTATTAACAGGATTCCTAGCAGACGCTCTGGGCAGAAAGTTTTTTCTGGTTTGGGGCTACCTAGCTTTGGCCGTATGTAAATTGATACAGTCAACGAGTCAGACCTTTATGGCGTTGCTCATAATGAAATTCGTGGAAGGATTTGTGTAAGTTACTCTATCTATATCCCTATATTTCAAGCAATTTTATTTCCATATCAAGTAATATTAACAATGATTTAGTCGTTTAGTAAATATTTGTCGTTGATATCGTTTAGTAAATATTGAAGTACAAAATTAGATGGCTTGTTATTGATTTAAAGGCGTATTCTGGTCTAGGAATTTGACATAATCGTTTTTTTTTCCTTTGCATATTTTCAAAGTTTAGACCTTTAAGAATGCCCTCAAAAGATTTTTTCAAAATTTGAACTGTTTTTGGAGTTACAGCGACTTTTGTGACGTGGCAAATAAATAGATCATGCAGGAACGAATCGATCAATAGACCCCCGTACTATAATGTAATCCCTAACTTCATTATTATGAAGCTAGAACAGCTCGTTTAGCTGTAAGAACTTCAGAATATGTTAATTTTGAAGTAGAACCAAATGTGAGAATTAAGTACCATTATTTTAGTTACGCTCCTGAAGCTTTGTCTCGAACTTTAAACAGCGACCATGTTTTTTTTTAAAAAAACATTTTTTTTAAATGGAAAAGTAAAAAAGTGGCAAAAAATATACATTTTTTACGTAAAAAGAATATCTTTCTTTCCAAGGTCTGGGTCATAGCAACATCCTTACTTATCATTTTTTTTTATTTGTTTCATAACACTACAAGGGTTGGAAACATGTCGCCCAGGATTCACTAGCCTTTAACTCTTTGATTTTTTGTTTTTTTTTGTTGGTGTTTTTTTTGCATCCTTGAAACGGCAATGAACATTTTGTAAAAAAATGGATTGTAAATATGTTTTAATTTTTTTATCCTTCTCGGAAAATCGCCTAAAATTTAGGTCTCTAGACCAGAATACCCCCTTAAATGTTGGACATTTGCAGTTAGCTATTCTCTTAAGACTAGCAGACATTGCTGATATATATTTCTGCTCTATGATTATTAATAAAACCAATTTTTCTAGTTTCACAGGTCCATTTACAGTATTAGTAACATACCTCGGAGAATTACACAATAACAAAATCAGATCTAAAGCTTTAATGTTTTCATTTTGCTTCGTTGGTGTTGCCAATGCTTTCCTATCCTTAGTCGCTTGGGGAACATTATCACTGGATTGGAATACTGATTTCTTGGAAGGAAAATACAGTAAGTGCTAAGTACCTTACAGTGAAAAGTGTATAACTTTGTTTACAATGTTACGATTGCTATATCATTCCATTGCAGTGTTCAGATCTTGGCACGCCTTCCTCGTGGCGAACAGCCTATGGGCAATTATAGCCTGCATAATGTTCTCATTTCTGCCTGAAAGTCCCAAATTCATACTGGCACATTCAAGAGATGAAGAAGCACTAGCTGTTTTACGTAAAATCTATGCAACTAACAGCGGAAAATCGGAGGATTCATATCCGGTAATATGCATATTATTTAAAGTTATTTGTAAACAAATTTATGTTTGATTTTATTAATTTATATTTCTCTCAGTTTCTGTGTCTTGGTGTTTCATTCCAGGATTTGACCTTCTTTTTTCCACCTCAGATTTGTCTTGTTCTGCTGTCTTTTAAAGAAAATCTATAGAGCTAGCTATAGAAGAGCGGGAAATAACGAGCTGTAGCTAAACAGCTACACTGCAGAATGGTTTAGACACAACGAAATGTACCTTTGTGCAAGTTTCCTCATGTTCCTATTTGTTTTTAATTTCATTTTTCACTTTTTCATTGTAAATACACTGCGTTATAAATATTTTTCACAATATTATACATTTATTTGGCGTAAGCCTATTATTATTATTTTTTATATTGTATTATATTCACATTTATTTGGGTAATAAATGCCACGAAACATTGATCTAAAATCTAAATAGATAAATTTCGAAAACCACAAAATAATAGATAAGTTTTGTGGATAAAAATATCGTTCGCGGACTTTTTACTATAATAATTGTTTAGAAGGGGTAAACAAAATAGATGGCGGCGCCGAATGATTGTCAAACAAACACATTGTCTGCAATAAGAGTCAAACAAACACATTGTCTGCAATAAGAGTCAAAATATTTCCATGAATTAAATCATGTAGAAATTTCATATCCGAAATGATACGTTGATCTTTTAATGAAATTACATCAGAGTAATACAGACATCCGTAAGTGTCGAATCGCAAAAAAGTCGTCATATGCCAGATATCTGGCAAATCGTATTCGAATTCGTTCTACCGTTATTTTATACGTGTTATACTGCGGATTCCAATTACCGCTGCGTACTCCAAGACAATCACAAATGAAGTTTAAAGATGTTTTTAAAGTTGCTTTCTCTTCGGGAGCATTCGCCTGTAATGCAATGTTACAGATTCGAGCCATCAGTGAGGAAGGAGATCCGAGCCTTACAGTGAGCAACCTGTAATGGTAAAATCTGTCTACAGGCGAATCTATGTTAGATTACAACTAAAGATGTCAACTACAACGGGCGAACCCATAACCTCAGGAAGTTTTAACGATATTGATCGTTCTGTCTTCCGTGAGGTGAGTGCAGAAGACTTGGGACAAACAGTCCACCGTCAAGTTCCGCCACATGCCCGTAAGAGCCAACGCTTTTCCGCGAGATAGCCAGGTTAGTCACCCAGCAGGCCGACACTAGCGCCCTTACTACCAGTTGCAACCAGATTACTCCGGTTTCCCGTTGGTTACGGGTTCGAGGTCGCTTGCGCAGTTCTCTCCCTTACGAAGCGGTGATACAGCTCTTGTCGAATCTATCGCGGACCACGGCTTCCTTTATCCGGCTTTCACCCGGAGTCGGGTAGCTAATTAGTTGTTTCAAGAGTACTCACAGTAAGGTGAACAACTACCCCCGCTCTACAGGAGACAACTTGGGTTGTCGACTACAGCGGGCGAGCCCATCACCACAAGAAGTTTTAACGATTAGTCGTTCTATCTTCCTGGAGTGAGCGTAGAAGACTTGGGACAAAACAGTCCACCATCTAGCTACGCCACAACCCGTAAGAGACCAACGCCTTACCGCGAGATAGCCAGTAATGTTACCTGGCGGGCGACACTCGCGCCCTTACTACCAATTGTGTCCAGATTTCTCCGGTCTCTCGATTGGTTCCGAGTTCGAGGTCGCTTGCGCGGTGTTCTCCCTTACGAAGCGGTGAAACGGTGTATACCGAATCTATCGCGGACCACGGCGTCCTTTGCCCGGCTGTTCACCCAGGATCGGATGGCCGATGGTCATTTCAAGAGCAGTCGCCGTAAGGTCCGCAACCACCCCCGCTCTATAGGAAACAGTACAGCTTCCAGACTCCCCCCGACTGTTAGTCAGAGTGCACAATCGATTGGCTTGCGCCGCACGGTGCGCAGACCATCCAGGAGCGCCAGAGGTTTGATTCCCAGGGGAAGTCCATCGCCCGAACGTCCTACCCAGGTTCGCACCTCATGCGTGGAGGCCGTCGGATGGGTGTTGACCCGTGAGTGTGACCGACCCTGAACAGAATAGGTCTTCGTGGCCAACCCAGCATGGGCCCATTAGCTCCCATGGCCAACCCAGCATGGGCCCATTAGCTCCCGAAGGAGAGCTCTACAGGAGACAGTACTGTTTCCAGACTCCCCTGACTGTCGGTCAGAATGCGCAATCGATTGGCTGACTCCGCACGGTGCGCAAACCGTCAAGGAGCGCCGGAAGATTGACTCCTGGGGGAAACTGGCCATTAGGCCAGAGTCCTACCCGGTCTCGCACTTCATACGTGGAGGCCGCCGGATGGGTGTTGACCCGTGAGTTTGACCGATCCTGAACATATGGGTCTTTGTGGCCAACTGCAACAGGGCCTTTTATCTCCCTAGATGTTACATTACAGGCGAATGCTCGTCAGTCAGAGAGGCAGTATTGTAACGTAATGCTCAAAATCGAACCTAAAATGTTACATTACAGGCGAATGCTCGTCAGTCAGGGAGGCAGTATTGTAACGTAATGCTCAAAATCGAACCTAAAATGTTACATTACAGGCGAATGCTCGTCAGTCAGGGAGGCAGTATTGTAACGTAATGCTCAAAATCGAACCTAAAATGTTACATTACAGGCGAATGCTCGTCAGTCAGGGAGGCAGTATTGTAACGTAATGCTCAAAATCGAACCTAAAATGTTACATTACAGGCGAATGCTCGTCAGTCAGGGAGGCAGTATTGTAACGTAATGCTCAAAATCGAACCTAAAATGTTACATTACAGGCGAATGCTCGTCAGTCAGGGAGGCAGTATTGTAACGTAATGCTCAAAATCGAACCTAAAATGTTACATTACAGGCGAATGCTCGTCAGTCAGCGAGGCAGTATTGTAACGTAATGCTCAAAATCGAACCTAAAATGTTACATTACAGGCGAATGCTCGTCATTCAGGGAGGCAGTATTGTAACGTAATGCTCAAAATCGAACCTAAAATGTTACATTACAGGCGAATGCTCGTCAGTCAGGGAGGCGGTATTGTAACGTAATGCTCAAAATCGAACCTAAAATGTTACATTACAAGAATGCTCCCGTTGAGGGAGCACCTTAAGTGTAAACTGGTACCTGTACTGGAGTACTGTTGCTATCATTGACACACAAACATAATTGCTCAAATATAATACCCGTTGTTTTCTCTTTATTTTCTTCTTCAGTTGAAGAAGCCTAGTCAGGTACCACTCGTCCCGTAATTGTCAGTTCTTATTCAACGATTATCCTATTCGCCTTTTGCGCGATTTCTCTATAACAAAGAAACCTTTTGATGAATAATTTATTATTCAGACAACACAATACAATACAATCAACTACTCCAGTAGATAGGCATTCCTACACTCGGATGCGTCACAAAATTAAATGCTCAAAAATTTAATTATTAAAACATAACTATCATGATAGTTGTCATGGCTGTAATATTATATTCAATATTACCTACTTACAAATAATCAAAATATACTAATGTCATTAAATAGTAAGAGGGAATAATATATTAAAATAGAAATGCAAATTCTATGTAGAATAATCAACGTAAAATTATTTTATTGTAAATCCAGCTATATGCCTTCGTATTTTTTAGACATAAATAGATGTATACTAAATAATATGAGAATTAGAATGTCAACTATCATAATACCGTTATGTTTAAAATTTTACAAAATTTTGCTATTTATCAACATGGAAAATAAACTCGGAATTTTCAAACTCCCTTATACCATAAATTGGGTTTCTCACCAAATTATTTATAATTATATTTTTAAATTGGTCCTCTCCAAATCTTTTCATTAGCGCTGGAATCTTATTATAGAAGGACAAATTTTGGTGAATAAAACTGTATCGCACTTTGCTAAGTCGCTGTCGGTTTATGTGGAGATTGGATTTATTCCTTGTATCGTGATGATGAAAATCACTATTCACCGGAGCTTCTGTTAGGTGTCTACGAGCGTACATAATATTTTGGTAGATGTAAGAAGAAAATAGAGTCATTATTCCTGATTTTACAAATAGCGGCTTACAAGAACTTCTTGGTGAGACTCTATATAAACTGCGTACCGCTCTTTTCTGGAGGAGAAAAATTCTTTTTGAGTTTGGGTGCCAATCCCCAAAACAGTAGGCCATACGTTATTTTGGAGTGGATATGCAAAATAAACGGATTGAGCTGCTTCAAAACCGCATAAAATTTATATCTTTCTAATGGCGAATATGGCACTGCATTTTTTTTTACTGATATCATTTAAGTGATCAGACCATTGTAATTTTTGATCAATTTCTAATCCGAGATATTTCGTGGAGGAGACATTTTCTAGTTTGTCAGACCCAAAGTATACGTCTATTTTATTATAATCAGACAGCCGCAAAGAGAAGCATATTGATTTTGATTTATTTACGTTAAGTGACAATTTATTAACTTGAAACCATATACTAAACCTGTCTATTGTTTCTTTTAGCTTTGGGCCAAAGTGTCTATATTTTTATCGCTAAAAAGAAGTGAAGTATCATCGGCGAATAAAATGATTTCATCATCCACGGATTTCAGGCACTCTGGGATGTCATTAATATAGACGAGCAAGAGAAAAGGTCCAAGTATCGATCCTTGAGGAACACCTTTGCGGATATTCTGTGGTGCGCTCTTGCTATTTTCGGCTTGCGTAATCTGAGTGCGTTCTTGAAAATAAGATTACATGAGTTGCAGTTCCTTATTCCTAATGCCGTAGTATTCCATTTTTTCTAGTAGAATTGAGTGGTCTACGCAATCAAAAGCCTTAGAGAGGTCACAGAAAATGCCTACGGTTTTTTTCATATTGTCTAGCCCAAGTAGTGATATTTACATAACAGTATCTATGTATAGTTAGGATTATATATTAGTCGCGACGCAGAAGCAATGATAACATAATATTTGATATAGCATTACCTTGTGTATGGTGAATCGTTTTTTTTCCTTCCTAGTAATTTCAAAACCTTCTTATAAGGAAAAGGTATGCCATGGTATATAGAAGATGATAAAAATAAAATAAAAAATTTATTTTTTGAATCACTTTTTTATTATTTTTCATATAATCCTCATACCATAGACCATCTTTTCCGCATCAGGAGGTTCCGATAAATACCATTTTTTTCCATATAAGAGCGATCCACCACGAAAACCAAGGCTTGGGCTCCTTAAATAAGGATCTTCCAGACTAAAAATAATGACCAAACAATGACAAGCTTCCGACTAAACGTACCCCATGCACAATCATGTATATGGTATAATCATGATGACCATTTCTGGCATGTAAAGCGTTGTTGCCGAATTTATAAATCTGGCAATATTATACACGCTGCGTATCTGAACTAAGCTGCCTTGATGTAGTATTAATGCAACGCTTTTGTCACAGTGGGCCCGATTGCGTATCTTCGTGAACTAAAATAGGAACTTAGTTCAACGGAACGAGACAGAGCGATACGTTAGAACTGAATATGAAATAATCTATCGTCGATTTTAACGCACCAAAACTACCTGTTAAACTTATAGAGGCCCGAATGAGTTTGAACACATTTCGTGCGGCGATAGATTAAGCTTCTTTATCTTCGGTGGGTAGTTTTATTCCGAAAAGGTGATTTTTTTGACATTTCGCTCTGACGTACTGCTCTGTCTTGTTCACATGAACTAATTTCCGATTTTATTTCAAGAGAAACGTAATCGAGCTCAGTAAATACTTTAGATATTTATATCCAGCAGTGTGATGCATCCTGCCAATACTTTGAATGCCACCATGCCATTCCATCTCTCACCGCAATGTCATATCATCTTTAAACCCGTGAATGCAATTTGTAGCGTCATTGCGGAATCCAATATTGCCAAGTAATCAGCACCTTCATTAGCGGCCGCCACACGTAAAGTTCGGACCGCAGGAAACACCACGCGCCGTTCCATCCCTCGTTCCGATACTCACGTGTAGATGCATTTGACGCGCGGCGAATGGCAGTTTGATCTGGCATGTCAAAGTGTATGCATGTCGTCACAGTTTTGCACGCGCATCACGTGTAAACGTGGTTGCCGTTCGTTAAGTTCGATCTACGTCAAAAACAAAATATGTCGGTTTGGAGTACGGAGGCTATTACGGAATTTATTCGTTTACTCCGTGAACATCCATGCCGGTGGAAGATACAAAGTAAAGACTACAGTAATAGGAATATGCGAAATGTCGCTTATGACGAACTTGAAGATTTTTGTAAGAAAATAGGATTTGCATCAGCAAATTGCGAGATTGTTAAAAAAAGCTCATAAAAGTAACAGAGACCCGAAACAAAAGTGGAAACTATCAAGATGATGTATGTAAACCGACTCTTTGGTACTTCGATCAACTTTTGATAATTAAAGATCAAGAATTGCCAACCCTAAGCATTTATTAAGCATTTACTTAAGGCTGATTTAGAGATGCCAGTATTAAATTTCAGATTATCAAAACTACGACCGGTTGCTAGAAACTTTAACGAAGCAACAAGCCTGTTCTGCTTTTCAGCAGACAACAACAACTTCTGATTTTATACATTTTCTCATTACTGTATCCTGCTTTGTGATTTTGAGGTGTACCATTCCCAATAAACAATCAAAATCATCACTATCCATTTATAGGTAATTTTTCAAATCTTCTGGATAACTTTCTCTTAACATAGGTAAATGTCCATGTCTTCGTCTATATTATTTTACCTACATTCGCTGTTTTTTAAGGTTGTTAAAGATAACTACAAATCCAGCTAACGTGATGACCAAACGAGTATCCATTTCTTAGTGCTGCTAAAAACTTTTAAAATTTATGACGTTCCACGCGCCAGTCTAAACTGCAGTCTAAACTCTCAAAATATGTTTACACGTACAGTTCGGACTGCAGTTAGCGTGGAATCTCAGATCAGACCGCGATTCAAACTGTGGTCACATTTTACGCAAATTTAATACGACAGTTTGACCCGCGGTTAAAACCGCGCGGATCTATCCGCCGTTCGGAGCGCAGTCTTAGGTGCGCAGTCCGAACTTTACGTGTGGCGGCCGCTATTGAACCAACCAGCCCATCAAGATGACCATTTTGGTATATTATCAGCAACGTTACTAAAATGACTATATTGTTCGGTATCGATCGATAGGCTAATTACGCTTTAAATAGACGAGTCGCCATATATTGAGCCGCGACATAACAGCACTCTTAAGGTACATTTATATCTACAGACACAGTGCGTGCCAGACACGTACTGTGGCAGACACCGACAGACAACGTTTATTTACATCTAGAGTGCCAGAAGCGTGCCGTGTCAGACACCGACCGACACGGTCGTCGGCGTCAGACGTGACCGCGCACCGGCAGTTACTGAATAGCTTTAGTAGAAAAAGCAGGTCTACTATTTTAGATAATTTTCTACTTAAATTTTCCTACATATTCTTAATACCTACTCAAATAATAATAAGTTAATAGTAAAAACGCCTTTTTTTAAACAAGTTTTTATTAAAATGCTCTGTCCTGAGCCAACCCTGGGTGAGGCAGCCATGTTATGGTGGAACTTAAAACAGGCTACAAAATTTCCTGTCTGTGCTGTTGGCCGTTGAGGAGTCCCCTCGTCAGGAGCCAACCCTAGGTACAGTAGCCATATCATTGCAAAACTTAGTTCAGGCTATCATAATTGAATGCGTATACAAAATTTTGTGTCTGTGCTGTTGACCGCTGAGGAGTCCCCTCGTCAGGAGCCAACCCTGGGTGCAAAATAAATCGGTGCAAATCGGTTAAAAATAAATAGACTTGGGAACAAAACGAGTATTTAAATAAAATATGTACTTAACTTTTTAGTTTTTTTCCTATTTCGTTCCACGATTGGTCCTTTTCTGATTATCATTATATTTTTTGTCGCTTAAATCATTAAGGAATTTATATTCTCTTACAACTTCTATCAGTTTTTCGTTATCCATTTCGTAAAAAAAAAAGTCTGCACGGGCCCGGTGCTCTTTTTACACTGTCGGGCAGATACCTACAGACACGAACCGCGTAGACAAAGTATTCTTTCCGTGAATACTGGCCGGGCACGGCACGCGTCTGTCGGCGTCTGCGCGGCCACATTACGATAGATATAAATACGTTAATGCACACTGTTAGAAGAATCTTCTTTTTTGAAGATTCTTCTAACAGTGTGCATTAACGTATTTAAGATCTGTTAGAAGAATACTATTAGAAGTTAGAAGAATACTATTTTGTAGAAGAATACTATTTTGTCACTGTTAGAAGAATACTATTTTGTCTGCCACGGTACGTGTCTCGCACACACTGTATCTGTAGATATAAATGTACCTCAACTCGTACATAGAAGTCCAGCAACCTGTTCGTTGTTATGAGTATGCTGACTTCCAGCTGTCATTTATGTCTTGTAGCGCGAGAATATAATAGTTTCATTTTAACGTATTGGAAACACCATAATACACAATATTTTCTGGACCACTGGCAAACGACTCAAACATTGCACTTTGCAGTGACGTCATTAATGAAGGCGTTTCGACGTGATAGTGTGTTGACATCTAAAGCAATGGTATTACCATCATATACTTGCAAAGAATTACATGTTTAATCGAAAAAAATATAGTATGTGTCTTGTTGATATAATGGAAGCGCGGAATAATTATTTAAATTGAAGCGCGGCATACCTAAGGCGACATGAGACCTCAGAAAAATATCCGAAATGGGCGGACACCCGAAAAAATAGGCGGAGTCAATTTTGTAGGGTTTGACCAATAAAAATCCAGCGTTGACGAAGCGTCAAGCGCAGATTCCACGTCCGCTAGCGCCGGGAACCAGACGCATACCAAACGGTCAATCGCAGCGCTAGCACAGAATAACTATCTTTACGCAGTGGTGGTATAAGGGTGGTAATTGCAAAGCATATTTAGCGTAACTCTCAGAGCGCTTTTACGTTTTAAATAATTGTAATTAATTTAGGGCCTAAATAAAAAATGTGACTAAGTGCTGCCCTAGAAAATTAAGCAGTCAATATAATGAAATTGTAATAAAACACACTTACCGCTTAGGTACATTGTAGGAGTAAATGCGCCTGAAAGTTTTCGAAGTCAGTTTAAAGCCTCAATTTCCATGGCAATGAGCAACTTTTTTGAGTTCAAATTTTAAATTGGTTCTTTATCGAGTGATTCACTTAGAAACTTTTTAAATTAATGCTTATATTTTTCAAAAAACTCATAAAACTAAAATTCCTCAGATATGGTCGTTTCCAGGTAAGATATGTCGCCTTAATGGATATATTATTACTATCTTTTCAGGTAAAGAAAGTATATCTCAAGCTAACCAACAAAGAAAGTCACGGCTTTATGAAATCTCTGGTTGATGCACTTTACAATCTCAAACCACTATTCCAGAGACCGCACATAACAAGATTGTTACATATTTGTGTAATGCAGTTTGCTATTATGTTAAGGTAAATACGTATTTTTTATACCTAATGTTTTGTAGAAAGAAAATGATTTTAACAAATACATCTTCTACATTTCAATGCTCGTCCTGGTGACATGAAATCGGCGCAAAATAAGACCTTCTTTAAGAGGCTCCTTAGAAATTGGCTTGTAAAAGAGGGAAGACAAGGAATTATAAAAAATATTGGACATTATAATCTAACCTGGACATTTGAATATTTTAAATCTTGTTTAAAAATTTTATTATTTTTTGTTTTAAAGTATATTAAGATAATTTGAGTTTTAACGTATTTTAAGATAAATATTATTTTAAATGGTTTTTTTTTATTTGAATTTATTTGCTGACATTTTAATTTTCCACTTCTAACTTTAAGTATTTAGTGGTTTTTAATATAGTTTTGCAATTATATTATTTTGTACATAAATGGAATATAGGCCATTTTTATAAACACGGTATTGTCGCAAGCACATTCAAAAATAGATGTTTACCTTAGAAAAGGTCCCGGCCTAGTTAGATGACGTTGCCAAAGACTGCTTTCTTTTTTCTGCTTTTGATTCAATTTTGTAAATATTTTTGTGCATAATTCCTACTCTGAAATGGATTACTCTCATTTTATATTTGTATAATTTATATAAATCTAATTTTATTCCTTCTTGAAAAATTTCGTCATTATTTAAGGATGGAAAATTCTCATTTCATTTCAGTCTCAATACGCTACGATTATGGTACCCCCAGATATCTACGTTTTTCGAAGATTATACTAAAAACCATAACGAATCTACTAATCTATGTCATGTGATCAATAATTACGTAGAGGTAAAAGCGTTAAAAGTTATTAATGCCACACAAATCACCGAATGCATAACTGTAAGTATTCAAAATTTGCTGAAAATAAAGCACGATTCGAGTTTTCTATGCAGCTACTTTAGATATGTTTGCTGCTTACCTAAACCGTGGAATTTTAATTGGGAACAAAATTTTAAGGAGTAGTTCTACCCATTAAATAGATTATGAATATATATTTTTATTTCGATAAAATAATGTCTCAAAAGAAATACAAAACATTCGTGTGCCATACCTTATATTTTTTTTTCCACTTTTTTATCGAATATAAAAAATGTTTTTGTAATGCAATTAAAAATCCACGGTGTATTTCTTACAATATCTCTGACTCCGTGACCGTGAAGACATGTTAACTGTCTCCTTTATATACCTTTTGTCAAAGTGATCGTGCATGTGTGTCGTTTGCAATATACATTGGAAGATTTCGACCACGACGGGCGATCCCGTCACCCCAGACTGGTATCAAAAATTGTGATCGCATATTTTCCGAGAACGTAGGAGACTTGGAGATGTATACAGATGGAGATGGTACTTGGGAACGTATACAACTCGAGCTGTCATCTACAACGGGCGAACCCGTGACCCCAGGAAGTTTTAACGATATTGATCGTTCAGTCTACCGAGAGGTGAGCGCAGAAGACTTTTGATGAAAAACAATCCACAGTCTAGCTACACCACCTGCCTGCCAGAGGCCAACGTCTTACGGCGAGGCACCGGGAAAGGGCAGCCTCGCCCCCTACTACCAGTTTGGAAGAATATCTCCTACCTCCTGACTGGTTGCAGGATCGAGGTCGCTTGCACGGTCGTCTCCCTTATGAAGCGGTGATTCGATGTCAACCGAAACTATCGCAGACCACGGCATCCTTGCCCGGCTTATTCACCCAGGATCGGGTGGCCGAATGGTCGTTTCAAGAGCAGTTGCCATAAGATTAACAACCACCCCCGCTCTATAGGAAACATTACTGTTCCCAGACTCCCCCGGCTGTTAGTCGGAGTGCACAATTGATCGGCTGACGCCACCGTCCAGGAGCGCCCGAAGGTTGACTCCTAGGGGAGACTGGCCCACAGGCCAGCGTCCTACCCATGCTCTCCCTTCTACGTCGAGGCCGCCGGATGGGTGTTGACCCGTGAGTGTGACCGACCCTGAACGAATGGGATTTCGTGGCCAACTCCAACAGGGCCTATTGGCTCCCCAAATCGTGGGGACGTATACAATCTACTATCTAGCTCCCCCAACTGGCCCGCGAGAACCCAACACCAAACCGCGTAACGCAATGTAAAAACCCGGCGGGCATTCACGCGCCCACTCTACTAGTATGGCAGGATTTCTCCGGCCTCCCGACTAGTTATAAATTCGAGGACGGTTGCATGGTTATCTACCTTATGTTAGCGGTAATTCTGTATATACCTATGTTATCCCGGTCCACGGCGTCCTTAGCTCGACTGTCCACTCGGGATCGGGTGGCCGATTGATCGTTTCAAGAGCGGCTGACATAAGGTTAACAGCCATCCCCGCTTTGTAGATACACAATCGATTGGCTGATGCCGTAGGGTGTGCAAACCGTCCAGGAGCGCTCAAAGTACAATTCCCAGGGGAACTGACCCAAGGGCACAGAAGAGCCGGGATCGCACTTCTACTTTTAGACTACCGGATGGGTGCTAACACGTGAATTGGACCGGTCCTAAAACACACTGTTTCATAAGGTCATAAATTCTTACAGCACAATTTTTTATTACGGTTCTATACAGAATAACGATTATTCAATCGTAATTGATCCATGAATCGCTTAGTGGACACTTGTGTTTAATTGCAGATTAAGGCGATACTAATATAATTAACGATACATTAAGAAACAAAATTTGTGATGTGCTACAAGGAAATTAGTAATTGTCTATTAGATTTTTTTAAACACGAAAAATAAACAAATAGCTTTGTACATATATATATATATATATATATATATATATATATATATATATATATATATATATATATATATATATATATATATATATATATATATATATATATATATATATATATATATATATATATATATATATATATATATATATATATATATATATATATATATATATATATATATATATATATATTTGTTTATATCTCTGTCTATTATAAAACATATGTATGTTTGTAATAATATAAATACATTGAGCTCGATTGCGTTTCTTTGTGAACTAAAATCGGAAATTAGTTCTTATTAACGAGACAGGGCAATATGTTAGAGCGGATTGTGAAATGAACGGTTGTCACTTTTTCGCACTAAAACTACCCACCAAGGTTAAAGAATCTGAATCTAACACCGCTAGAATATTCAAATTTATTCGGACGGGTATAAGTTCGACAGGTAGTTTTATCGACGATATTGCTAGTATTGCTATACCTTAGTATTGCTCTATCTCGTTCGCTTGAACTAACTTCACTTTTAGTTCACAAAGAAACGCGATCGGGCCCATCAAATTACATTTGTATTTGAACCATGTTAAGTAGCAAAGATTTAATGTATATATAGATATTTTTCTGGCCGTGGTCTTAATAATATTTAATTCTAATTATGAAATAATAATAATAAGGTAAATCGTGGCTGTCTCTACATACAAAATAAAATAAAATAACAAAATTAGAATTTTCATTATTGTTTATATATTTATGTATATTCCAGGTCCGAAGTGGCAGCGAGACATACATTAACAGCGCAACCTTAGGACTGTCCGCCGTAATACCATTCTTGGCCACAGGATTTCTCGTAAACAAGATTGGAAGAAAACTTATTATCTTCATCTTTATGGGTATTTGTGGAGTGTTGGCTTCCACCCTATTCTTAGCTAACAACTCTGCTATGATTGTCTCGTACTTTGCTGTATTTGTGGCTCTCGGACAGGCCTGTCTCTCTTTACTCCTGACTGTAACAGTGGACAGTTTTCCAACGGCATTCAGGTATACACACGTCTTTTATTTACAAATTTTAAATAGATTTTTTAATTAAATGATTATCTCCGAGTCTTTTGAAACTCTTCGCTAGTTATTATTTATAATCGCTGTCAATATCCATTGTCAGCTTCAGATTTAGCAAAGGAGCTCCAGTGTTACTGAAACCGCGACATTTAAATTTTATTTCTTTTTCATCATGGCGCTAATCTGGAGCCCCTAATGTATCTATTTTTATAAGGACATCGCTTATTACATATCCAACAGTGAAATCCGTATATGTGCCGATAATCTAAAGATCTATAGAACGGTCAAAACATCTAACGACTGCGACATCCAACAAGATTTAAGCTCTGTACATGTATTTCAATGATACATGTATTTCAATGATATTAATATGACACTTATTGTGATGAAATGCTTCACCATTGCATTCAGTAGGTCGGTCAATCCTATTGTATTTGCCTATAACTTGAATAAACAACGGTTAATGATATAAAAGATGTAGGTGTAACTTTGGACACGTGATTGAACTTCCTTTTACATATTAAAGCTGTTCGTATCAAAGTGAACAAGGCATTAGGTTTCGTTATTAGAAACGGCCTACATTTATTCTATTCTTCTTATATAAATCTTCTGTATATTACGTTATTATGCAATATTGCAATTAACCATTATAATATGATTTCCTTATAGAATAATTCGAAATAGGTTTCCTATGAAATAATTAGATTTGCTTATAGAATAATTGTAGGCAAATGAAGAAGAAGGGGAGGGGATAAAAATATGAAGCCAGTATTGAATATAATGAGAGGAAATGCAATAACAGATGAACCTGTCCCGTCCAAATGATAATAGAAACTTGTATTGTGCCTCGACAAAGTTTTTTGCGTATTTTATTATTCTTTTATTTATTGAGTCTCAAACGGTACGTTTTAAATAAAATAAATTAATCTTATTTCGTTTCTTTCCAGAGCGCTAGCAGTTGCATCGTTGATGATGACAGGAAGAATAGGAACCCTGCTTGGCAATATTTTCTTCCCTTACTTCCTGGAAATGGGTTGCTTAGTGCCTTTTATAGTCATCGCAATATTTTGTTTTAGTGAGTATGTTTTAAAAAACCTATAAATATTTTATTCTGTGTAAATAATTCTTTTTATTTTTCAGTTCCTTCGTTCCTGGGACTTTTCGTCAGAAAATGAAGACCATTCGTTTTGCGACATTAACATTTGCTTCCAGACTAATTTACAATTAACACGTATGATTAATCTTCTGTAAGTCTCATTTGAAAAAAATCATTTTATTTTCTATAGTATTAACTTGAATATAAATATTATGGTAATAAATTATTGGTCATTATATTATACATTATTATTTGACTGTGATTGATGTACTTTATTTTATTATTTTTAAAGCCCAATACCCAAGACGGACGATGCTACAAAAACCAAGTGTGTTAATTTAATTTAAATTGTATGGAATTCTTAGCATATCGATGTACTATATAATGTGTATTGATGTATCGATGTACTATATAAATATATAGATGTATCGATTTACTGAAAGAGGTCTTCTCTGGGCGACAAGAATGCACATAAGTCAATCAAAAAACACAAAAACTTTTCTGTGGTAGTGTTGCGATCTGCGTCCTGATCTTATAACTTTAATAAAAAAAATGTTTTAACCGACCTCTAAAAAGGAGGAGGTTATCAATTCGTGTTGCGGGAAGAAAGATAAAATAACGGGCAGGCATGATGATGATAAACATCACAACAAATAGTGTGTCGTCATGCCTAAAATTCCGTGCACCTTCAAATTCCCCAACCTAAAAATATTATTTATGGCAGTAAGTGCACTATGCACACAATATAGGTATACCCGGATTAGCTCCACTAAAAGCGGGAGCTAATGGATGTTAAACTAAAAGTGGAATATTTACAAGCAAACGCTAAAATTTCGAAATTACACGTCAACCCGAAAATAACCTTCGCTCGCGAACAAAGGAAAACGTCGGAAAAATCCCAGCACGTGCATTTAACCCGTCAAATGTGAGGCGTCCCATTAGGGATATAAACTTTAATACGTTGAAATGTGAGGCGTCCCAATAATCACATCATGATGGAGGCCACAGTCGCTGTTTGGGAAAAAAATCCATTAAAAAATAGAACGCGCTTCTATATTTTATCGTTTGATGCCAGAAAATAGCCAATGATTCGTTACCATTACTGTATACGATAGTAACATGCGATAAAATCTGTACGATACATGGCAACTGTGCCAACTCGTGGAAAATTCCGCTTCGGCAGTGCGACATTTCGGTCGAACGAACGCCGCGCGGCTCGTAACTGAAATTACAATTGTAAGTGTTTTTAGTTGGATTTTACCCGTAAAAGTGAGTTATATGCATTCTAAAATTGTGTAGGAATGATAATTACCGATTGGAGAAGGCCATTTCCTTTTTTTCACGTAGTTTTTAGTAAATTTCTGAAATGACGCAACACGACAATGGCGGTCGCGATCAACATTTTTTTCGAAACGAACGAAATCTCGCGAGTGTATTGAAAATATTGGTTTATTTCGCTTATAAAATCGTTATTATTCAATGTAGGAGGTGTAGTGGCAAATCCAGCGGTCAGCGGTTAAACCGATCGAAAATCTGCCACCTTATTTTAGGGTAGCCATAGAACGACAAGGTGCAATTTTGGTGGCACCCAGGGGTGATGTGAACCGGCGTTTTACTGCCGATGGCACACCAGGTACTCGTAGAGGCGTGTCTCTCCTCGGCGAGTTGCGATACAAGGTGACCTTAAGTTCTTGTATCGTACGGTCTCCTTTTGCAGATTCCGCAGCGATCTCTTTTCCTATAAGATCGATCTAGTCTCCACTAGTTTGTAAATCTAGCCGCTCGCATAATTGAGGCATCAAGGTATAAGCTGTTATTGTCGCTTACCGTTTGAAGAGCAGTACTGTCCTGCGAAGCGTAGATATCGTCGGGGTCGGGTTATAAACTCGGTCCTGTCGAAGTCTGGTCTCGCGAAGTTCTCTCTTGTGCACTCAATTATCGAAAGTTTTCCGAACACTGACTATTATTTTTGTCTCTACCGCTTGAAGGTTGAATAAAAAACTGTTTTCTTGTCACTTTATAATTCCACTTTCAATGTGGCTCAAATAAATTATAAATTCAATTATTTCTATTTGTTACATTGTGAAAGAATGAAAATTTTAAAACAAAATATGTTACTTCTTTTTTTTTTTTGTTATTTTTTCTTGCCTCTTGTTTCCATGGTTTCTCTCGTTTCCATGGTTTCTTTAATATACTATGTTAGTGATTCCCTTATTCAAAACTGTAGAATACATATATTCACGGCTTTGTTGTGTGGAATGTTTACGGTATTATGAATATTTTAATATTAATATTATTGGTAGTTAATTCTAAATACAACTATTTTGCCGAGACAGGAGGTATATACTCAAGGAATTAGATGTATTTTGGTATTTACACGTCGTTTACAAACTGACCACGTTTTCAGAGTTCATAGTTTGGCGGCAAAAACCGAAATTTATCAATGTTTATAGAGAGGCTTGGATTTCTATCGATACAAAACAACAACAAAAATACGGATTTTTTTTTTTATTTTCGATATTTTTATTTTTGAGAAATTTGGTTATTTGAATATCGGATTTTATAGGAAAACTAAAATGCAGCTTAAAATAACATACAACTTTTTTTCAATTTGGGCTTATTTACTGAGGAAATCAAGACTGTGTCTCACCATGCGGTGTAAGATCGTTATACCAGCCTGGGGTGACGGGTTCCCCCGTTGTAGTCGACAACCCAAGTTGTTAGTCAGACTGCACAGTCGATTGGCTTATGCCGCACGGTGCGCAGACCGTCCAGAAACGCCAGAAGTTTGATTCCTAGGGGAAACTAAGGTGGGGGAATTCAAGCTGATTAGGGGAAGAGTTGATAATCCTAGCATAGGAAACTAACCATAGGGCCAGAGTCCTACCCAGGCTCGCACTTCATACGTGGAGGCCGTCGCATAGGTGTTGACCCGTGAGTGTGACCAACCCTGAACAGAATGGGTCTTCGTGGCCACCTCAGCGAGGGCCCATTAACTCCCTCAACGGTCAACAGCACAGACACGATTGGGTTACTATTTTGTTTTTTTTTTCCCGGTTCTCGGCTGCGCCGCTGCGCGCGGGCTGGTTGCAGCCCTCCACCAGCGCGGGCGACTCTCCCTTCAGGCGGCCCACCATCCGCTACCCGCCGCCCAGATCCGAGCCGCGCTCGCCCGTCGGACCGGCCACGCTGGATTATTTTTCGCCAAACTATAGAGAGGTATAAAATACAAATACTTATTTATTTTCCAAAACTTTTCGGTACGAGTACTTTACCTTCCTAATAACTCACATGAATACTCAATATCATTAAAACCATAGATTTAAGTAGCAAAATTACGTTTAAAAGTATCTGCATACGCGCACCGCACGGTAGGTAGTTACCTATTATCCTTAGCGACCGATACCTCCCTTCATCTACAGCAATCATCATCCGATATTGGAAAAGTGACTTAAAACTATTAGCATACATTGATCTGGAACTATAGAACACCTTTGATAATCCACTATATAGGAATTGTGTCATAGTACATCAAAAATCGATATTATTCACCGAGATGAGATTTTAAAAGTGTATGTTACCAGCCGATCCCAACTTATAAACCTCAAATTGATTCAAACTAGCTAAAACCAAGTGCATAAGGACCTAACAAATGGGTCTAGGCACATAGAATACTCATTATTATTCTTCTTCTTCTTTTGGAGAATACATTTTAGTCAGGATAGAAGAATTTCATATATGAATGAGCTCGTACAAGAGAAAACAGGGCTACCCGTATCTAGGGATGCTGATTTTTGTTTATTTGTATCGACGAGCTGACTCTTTTGATATTATGAACTTAAGTTGCATTGCATAATACATAAGAATATATACATACGCATACATACACACATACATAAATATATATACATACCTGCACATCCAATATATATATATAAGAAAAATAACTCCTGAGTTCACGACGCACTGACAGAAGACTGTAGCCTCCGTCAGTGTGATAAATAATGCAGCGGCAAATCAAACGATGTCAGATATTCAGTAATGAGCAATAGCGTAGCGTACCTATAAGTACATTATAAAAAAACCCCAGCTGATTGGAGCAATCATCATCCGATATTAGAAAAGTGACTTAAAACTATTAGCATACATTGATCTGGAAGTCTCTAACTATAGAACACCTTTGATAATCCACTATATAGGAATTGTGTCATAGTACATCAAAAATCGATATTATTCACCGAGATGAGATTTTAAAAGTGTATGTTACCAGCCGATCCCAACTTATAAACCTCAAATTGATTCAAACTAGCTAAAACCAAGTGCATAAGGACCTAACAAATGGGTCTAGGCACATAGAATACTCATTATTATTCTTCTTCTTCTTTTGGAGAATACATTTTAGTCAGGATAGAAGAATTTCATATATGAATGAGCTCGTACAAGAGAAAACAGGGCTACCCGTATCTAGGGATGCTGATTTTTGTTTATTTGTATCGACGAGCTGACTCTTTTGATATTATGAACTTAAGTTGCATTGCATAATACATAAGAATATATACATACGCATACATACACACATACATAAATATATATACATACCTACACATCCAATATATATATATAAGAAAAATAACTCCTGAGTTCACGACGCACTGACAGAAGACTGTAGCCTCCGTCAGTGTGATAAATAATGCAGCGGCAAATCAAACGATGTCAGATATTCAGTAATGAGCAATAGCGTAGCGTACCTATAAGTACATTATAAAAAAACCCCAGCTGATTGGAGCAATCATCATCCGATATTGGAAAAGTGACTTAAAACTATTAGCATACATTGATCTGGAAGTCTCTAACTATAGAACACCTTTGATAATCCACTATATAGGAATTGTGTCATAGTACATCAAAAATCGATATTATTCACCGAGATGAGATTTTAAAAGTGTATGTTACCAGCCGATCCCAACTTATAAACCTCAAATTGATTCAAACTAGCTAAAACCAAGTGCATAAGGACCTAACAAATGGGTCTAGGCACATAGAATACTCATTATTATTCTTCTTCTTCTTTTGGAGAATACATTTTAGTCAGGATAGAAGAATTTCATATATGAATGAGCTCGTACAAGAGAAAACAGGGCTACCCGTATCTAGGGATGCTGATTTTTGTTTAATTGTATCGACGAGCTGACTCTTTTGATATTATGAACTTAGGTTGCATTGCATAATACATAAGAATATATACATACGCATACATACACACATACATAAATATATATACATACCTACACATCCAATATATATATATAAGAAAAATAACTCCTGAGTTCACGACGCACTGACAGAAGACTGTAGCCTCCGTCAGTGTGATAAATAATGCAGCGGCAAATCAAACGATGTCGCCCAGTAGCTTGCCTTGTGTTTTTAGTTTGTTGGCTTCTTGTCTGCTGATCCTTGATTCTGTGAAACTCAATTCAGTAGCCTCCTCGTGTGAAAGGCTACCCCAGGTAAGGCTCTTGCGTCTCAGGCCTCACGGCTAGTGGATCGGTTTCTCCTGGTGGATTTCCCCGGGCGCTACTGGACGGTTTGCGTACCGTTTGACAATTTGAATATTACGATGAATAATTTTACTACATATCTTTTCTACTACTTATGAATAATTTTACTACGTATCAATTGATTTTATATTCCCTAAGGGGATTCATTTTTCACTGGACTGTTACGGGATGACATAACGATTCTAGTAATACCGCAGACTTCTAAATCGGTCTAAGCGTTTAGAAGTTATGATGGAATAAAGAAACAGAAATTTGCGGTCAGGGGAAATTTTCGATCACTACAACAGAATTAGGTTTTTGAAATTGAATTGAAATTCAGACTTTCAATATTGAAATTCAATATTGTTTTAATTTTCAGGCAACCTCTGGCGGCGGCGGGGCGACTAGCAGCGGGCAGCGGACGCGGGAGAGCCGGCGCGCGACGAAGAGCGACGCGCGGCTTGCCGGGCAGCGCGGCAGGCGGCGAGCCAGGCGGCGAAGGAGGCGGCGCGACGGCCGGCCGAGGAGGCCGCGCGGCAGGCCGCGGACGACGGGGGAGGGTAGCCGGCGGGGCACGGCGGGGCGCGGGCAGAGGTGGACGGCCGGGGGCATATAGACGCGGTAGGCACGCCGCCATGCGAGCTGTGGTCGGTGAGAATGTCTGGTGTCAAGGTCGTGAAATTGTAGAAGTATGTAAGACCGATGAAGACGTCCCCGCTGTATTGAAAGAGATGGTGGATGAAACTGAGAGGGTTCGTCGTGATTGTCGCGCTAGGGAGTCAGCAAGACGTCGACAGCGGGACGTCGGCACGAATGCGGACGAAGGCGACGAGAATGAGCGGAATCCGTCATAGCGCGGGAACTGTTCGGTGGCGATAGGGCGGCTATGTACGCGGCTATGTACGCGATAGGGCGGCTTTATTTTTATGACATGTTTGTTTTATTTTTATCAAATGACTGTTACTGTATAATTTTTGTACTGGAAATTTAGTAAATACTATTTTGTACTAGAAATTTAGTACCAATAAAAAGCATAAGTCGCATAAAAAATAAAGAAACGTATAATTGTATACCTAATATACCTACCAACTAATAAAAGTTTTTATTTTAGTCGGTTCAATTGTTTTGTTTGTTTTTATGACATGTTTGTTTTATTTTTATCAAATGACTGTTACTGTAAAATTTTTGTACTGGAAATTTAGTAAATAAAAAAAAATGGTTTGTTGAGTTTTCTTCTACGAAATTTTAATGATGGATCGGTGTACCGAATCTATCGCGGACCATGGCATCCTTTGTCCGGCTATCTCCTGGTATCGGGTAGCCGAATGGTCGAACAGAAATTTATAGCAGCCGACGTTTCGGTGACGTTGCAGCCGCCGCTGTCCAGTCTACCCTGGACAACGGCGGCTGCAACGTCGCCGAAACGTCGGGTGCTACAAAGTTCACGCGGTAAATTCGTTTATAAAGCTATTTATAATGTCAAACAACCGCGATAATCCTTGATTTCATAATAATTGCAAAGGCATGATACAAATGTGGTTAAAAAACGAATTTACCACGTAAAGTTTGGACACCAACGTTTCGGCGACGTTGCAGCCGCCGCTGTCCAGTCTACCCTGGGCAACGTCGCCGAAACGTCGGGTGCTACACACTTCACGCGGTAAATTCGTTTATAAAGCTATAATGTGAAGCAACCGCGATAGTCTGATTTCATAATAATTGCAAAGGCATACAAAAGTGGTTAGAAGTTTTTCGAATGTATTGAAAACTTGACGCTTATTAGATGTCCAATAACTAATTATTATACTCCAGTCACATTTCATAGAAGAAACTAGAAAATCACACTCCGAATTTGCCTAAACAAATGAGATCGCACCGCGGCGTATTGCATAGACAGGCGCGCTGCCTAATTTTATCGATATTCGCGAAATCGCGGGGTGCGCATACCTATTTGTTTACGTAATTAGTATAGAAGAATTACCATATTTTGAGTGTGATTTCCTATAGTTTTTCTATGAAATGTGACTCTTTAGAGTATAATAATTAGTTATTAGACATATAATAAGCACATAATAACACAATATATTTGAAAAACTTTATCCACTTTTGTATTATGACCTGTCAAAGTTAATGCCAAGTTTTCGTCACCGACTCGCAAAAGTTTGGATTTTTCTGTAATATCAGACAAAGCTGAAAGAACTGGTATGATTTTATAAGAAGTGTAGTGTAGTGGAAAAGTTATTATGAAAGAATTTCATATAAATAAAGTCCCTAAGTAGTCAGAAATACAAAATTAAAAAAAAAAATTTTTACGAGGAGACATCAAATTTTTCTTGGTTATTATGACTGAAAAACTAAATATTTTTGTATGCAAAGAAGTAAAACAAAATAATGGTTTTGGTAAAGCATTTAATAAAGAACATAACTGTAAATACAATTTCCGCATAGACTTTCATATTTTGTGATAAAAACATCGAAATGATAAATAGGCGAGTTTTTTCACTTCGCCAAATTTGTAATTTGTCGCCATTATTATCTTAATTGATTTACGAGATAAGGTTATAATGTTTTATATGTCAAATTTCAATGCGATCATTTTACAGTTCTTCTTTTTATGATCTGTATAGTGGTTTACAAGTTATGGTCGTTTTTATCAAGGCCGTCGATTTTGCGCGCAAAAAGGTCGCGCGCGAATGGGACGGCTGAATTTTATTCCGCGAGGAGAGGGGTTAAAAAGGGTAATAAAAACTCACCCTAAACACACCGCCGGCAAAAGGATTAAGCAACCCGTCGCCGATTGTAAAATCGACCCACCCCGCCAGCCAGGTAGGTACAAAGAATGACTCATATTTTGGGAAGCGCCAGCTTGAATATTGGATCACTAGAAATCCACAAAATTGCTGCCATGAAAATGTCTAAATGTTTAGAATAATTTAATTTAATTTTTAGACTAAGTCCGAGCCAAATCGGCCAATAAATGGTGAAAATATTTAAATTCAACCTAAAATAGGACATAGCAATAGTATATGATTATTAAAATGTATATAATAATCATAAGTTAATATAAGTTAGAGTTTAAGGTCGTATGTACACTCTTAACTTAGTAAAATAGTATACAATATTATAGTACATTAGCTTTACGGAAACGACATATAACAACGCGTCGGTCGGCGCCCGCGGGCGAGGCGGGGTGCAACCCGCCCCACCACTGGGCCGGCCGCAGCGGTCATACCTATATAAGGTCGGTTACCCGCCGATATCGGGGCAGATCAAATACCAGTGCCATCGGGCAGATCATTTAACAGTGCCTTGCGGGCAGATCACATTTAAGTGCCGGGCAGATCACACTTAAGTGCCGGGCAGATCATATTGTAACAGTGCTTTGTCAGAGATCATATCGGAGATCATATTTAAAGTAGAACTATTAGTACGTGCTTTGAAGCAAAAACGCAATTACTGTAAATTCGTAAATAGTGCAATAGACTACATTTTATAGGAAATAAAACTTTAATGGCTTAGAAGCTTTTTAAAACGTAAAAATTATTATTATCTTTTTTATTAACAATACAAACCTCGAGTGCATATCCTGGAAATACTACCTACAGCGGATTAAACACGACCCGAGCGACGTTAAAAACGAGGATTTCGACAACGCCGTCCGACGTCACCTTTAGCCTTACAACCTGAAGGGTTGAGTCTGTATGTAGGCCACGCGTGGGAAGGCCCCACATCTTGGAAGCCCCCACACCTTGGAAAGACACCACATCTTGGTCCTTCGAGACGGGATAGGAAATCAGGACCTTAAGCAGAAAGCAGGTCCATCGAGGTAAAAAATAATAAAAAAAATTTTTTTTTTAATTTTTACAAAAAGTTGAAAAATCTCCGAGATGTCGACGCCGCGTCAAACGAGCGCGGAACGGACAGAGAGCGCTAGAAGAAGCGCAAGGATTGCGGACAAAGCACGCGACAAAAGCCAGATCAACGCTCACAGGCAAGAACTACGAGCCGATCAACAAGATGCCGCAAGATCTGCAATCAAGACGACGACCGCTGAGAGACCAGCCAGCAGAGCACAGTCTACCAGCAGCAGGGCGCCGTCAATGACAAGTCATCGATCGTCCAGATCAGCAACCACCACCATCAGGAGGCGACAATTGGAAGCGGAGATGGAAGCCGCCCAGGAAAAAGCCGCAGCCGACACCGCAGCCGCAGCAGCGAAAACCGCCCAGGAATAAGCCGCAGCCGCAGCCGCAGTGAAAGCCGTCCAAGCGGAATCCGCCGCCAAACTAGCAGCCGAGACTCACCGAATCGAATCGGAACGGATCGACCGACAACTCGAACTGCGGAAACTCCTGATAGAAGCAGAGGTCGAGGAAGAGTTATATATGGACGACGACGACCAAATAAGCCGAGCCGACAGCCGAGCGGAACGACAGAGCCGCCGACTAACGACCGGACGTACAGAGGAATGGGTGAACGAGCGGGAATTAAGGGACGACGACGCCGCAGAAAAAACAGCGAGCGACGCCGCATTCCAACGAGCCGTCGCGAGCGCCGTCACGCAAGCGATCGCCGCCACCGCCGCCGCCGCCAACTCCCATCCAAGAGCCTCCTCCTACGAGCGGCAGTTAAGAGACGACGACGCCACGGACAAAAAGGCAAGCGACGCCGCGTTACAACGAGCCGTCGCGAGCGCCGTCACGAAAGCGATCGCCGATAACGCCGCAGCCGCCACCGCCAATCGACCGAGTGACACCGCCCGAGCGAGCAATTACGCCCGACCGAGCGGCGACGTCCCGACGATGAAGAAAGAGGAAGAATGCAGCCCGCCCGACGTCTACATGATGCAGACCCGAGCGAAGATGCTACGCAGCCTTCCCCAGTTCGACGGCAGCATGCAGGAGTGGCCAATATACGCCGCACTATTCGATCAGGGGTCGACAATGTGCGGATTCACCAACGCGGACAATCTGCTACGACTACAACAAAGCCTGCGAGGACCCGCGCGCGAGGCAGTACGCGCGATGTTACTGGATCCCGGCAATGTCACGGAGATCCGGAGAGCGCTGGAACGCCGTTTTTGGCAGACCTGGCGCTCGCATCGACGCGCTCATGCAGGAAGCACGCAGTACGCAGCAAATATTGGTGAGTGATTCGATATTTAAGTTGGTTGAGTACGGCACTACCGTTTGTAATGTCGTACATGCTTTAAAAAATATGGGTCATTCTGCGTATCTCACAAATCCACCGCTGCTAAAGGAATTAGTGATGAAGTTGCCACAACATTTGCGGTTGCAGTGGTACTCCGCCGGCCATGGACCGCATCCTACTCTTTTAGATTACGGAAACTGGTTAGAGACAATAATAGACGCCGCCTCTCAAGAATATCCCGTAAAAGATTATTCAAAAAATAAGTATAAAAACAATCGATCCGAGATGCCGAGCAAAAAAAGAGTTTTTGCTACAGACACTCAGGAGTCAACAGACGCCTGCCTAAAGTGCGGGCGAAACAATCATTTAACCCCTAAATGCCGCGAAATAGGAAAAATGACAATAAATCAACGTTGGACATGGGTTAAGGAAAAACGCTTATGCACACGGTGTTTTAGAAAAGACCACCGCCAAGCGCAATGTAGCGTAAAAGAGCCGTGTGGGATAGAAGGTTGTAAGTGGCCTCACCACAAATTATTACATAAAAATAATGCCGCGATAAAAAATCAGCCCTCAAACGACGACCAAAATACCCCTAATACAGTAGCTAATACGTGGGACGGATCAGAAAAAATGATTCTAAGGCTAGCGCCCGTGGAACTACGGGGGCCGAAAGGCGTTATAAAAGCGCTAGCGTTATGCGGTGAAGGATCTTCAATCACATTAATAGATCAGAGCATAACGGATAAAATAGGAGTACACGGGGAAATTAGCCCCTTAAATTTAGTAGGCGCCTCGGGCATGTCAGTTGCGAACGCGACAACGCAGCGAATAGACTGTAAGATCCGACCGCTGAAAGGTAAAAAATATTATGATTTATGTAACGCCAGGACCATAAAACAGCTGGATTTACCAGCACAAAAATTCTGTGCTAAATCCATGCTAAATAAATGGCCTCATTTAGCCGACATACCGTTTTGCGACTTTGAAGGAGCACCGCAAATTCTAATAGGAATAGATCATTATGACTTAATCATTCCCAGAACGATAAAAGCCGGTCCCCCGAACGCTCCGATAGCGACCTATTGCCGACTTGGGTGGACATTAGGGGGAGGGGGGGGCGGTGATTTGGCTACTTGCCGCGCCGTAAACCACTTACGGAATGCGGGCTCAAACCAAAGGATGGACGACATCATCCGGTCGTATTTCGAAGTAGAGGAAGTAGGAACGCACATACGCGCCCATAAGGCCGTTACAAACGCGCGGGCCGAGACGCTTCTTCACGAGACAACGAAGCTAGAAGGCAATCGTTGGAGTACCGGACTGCTTTGGAAAAGCGACAAGGTGACGATGCCAGCCAGTCACGAGATGGCTAAAAAACGGTTGAAATCCATAGAAAACAAACTACTCAAAAATCAGCCGTTGGCCACTCAATATTGCGACACAATAAAAGATTTCCTGAAAAAAGGGTATGCCCATAAATTAAGTCCAGAGGAATTACGCACCCCTGGAAATCGTATTTGGTATCTCCCACACTTCCCGGTTGAAAATCCAAATAAACCAGGAAAAATGCGACTCGTTTTTGACTGCGCCGCGAAAGCCGGGGGAACAAGCCTTAACGACCAGCTATTATCAGGACCCGATTTATTAAATTCTCTGATTGGAATCCTATTCAAATTCCGACAAGGACGTTACGGATTCGCGGGCGACATAAAGGAGATGTTTTTACAAATTCATTTATCAGAAAAAGACACCCAAAGTCAACGTTTCCTATGGCGCGACCTAAAACAAGAAGAGGAACCATCCGAGTACTCCATGGATGTAGTCCTTTTCGGGTCTACCTCATCTCCGTGCTCCGCACTCTTTGTAAAAAATACAAACGCGGAGAGATTCAGGAAAAAATATCCCGAAGCGGTCGACGCCATAGTGAACAAACACTATATGGACGATTATCTAGATTCAACGGATACTGTAGAAACCGCCCAAAAAATGATCGCGACCGTTACGAAAATTCACCAGGAAGGTGGTTTTAACATCGTAAACTGGACGAGTAACGATCCAAAAATATTAGAGCAGGTACCACATATTATACGTTCACAAACAAAAATAAAATTGGCCGGTACCGACGAGGCGAGTGAGAGGATTCTCGGACTTATATGGGAGCCTCATCGCGACACCTTTTCATTCGACACGGACCTCAAGAAAATTAATCCCGACTTACTGAGTGGTCGCAAAACCCCGACGAAGCGACAAACGTTATCGGTGATAATGAGCACCTTTGATCCGCTCGGGATTTTGGGCCCACTAACAGTAAAGGCGAAAATCTTACTCCAAACCATATGGTTGGATAAGACGGACTGGGACGAGATTATTAGCGACGGTGCCAGTCAAAAGTGGCAAGTCTGGTTGGCCGAGTTGCGAAAAATAAAATTCGTAACTATAAACCGTAGCTACCAGCACACAGGAAAACTGGCCCGTGACGTACAATTGCATGTTTTTGCGGACGCGAGCGAAAGAGCATATGCCGCGGTAGCGTATTTACGTTACGAAAATGAAAACGGCACCGCGAGCACGGCCTTTATAGCCGGCAAAAACAAAGTAGCGCCGCTGAAACCCATGTCGCTGCCGAGACTAGAGCTGCAAGCCGCTACAATGGCCAGCAAATTAGCTGAGCTGATAAAATCGCAGCACACCTGGGAATTTTCCTCCACAACGTTATGGTCAGATAGCAAGACCGTACTATCGTGGATAAGACGTGACCCACGTGAATTTAACGTGTTTGTAGCTCACCGACTTGGCGAAATTGACCAGGTTACCACACCATGCCAATGGCGTTGGGTACCCACAAAATTGAATCCCGCGGATAACGCAACTCGGGACACGGCGACTAAAATGGGTGAAGACCAAATAAAAAAATGGATAAACGGACCGGAATTCCTACTGGAAAATAGCGACCACTGGCCCGCGGACGATGAATCTCCATCGTCAGACTACGGTCAGGACGAAGAACGTCGACCGGTATATGTAATGACCTCGATAAAAAATATTTTCCTAATCGAGACAAAACGATTCTCACGCCTAGAACGGTTACGTCGTACAGTAGCATGGATATTTCGATTCGTACAACGCTGCAAACGCAGCGGCGAAAAAACAAAACATTTAACCCCACAAGAACTTGCTTGCGCGGACCTCTACCTGATTCGGCTTTCGCAGCAACAAGATTTCAACGAGGAAATTTCATTATTAGAAATTAACAAAGAATTGCCAAAATACAGCAGGATAAGAAACCTAAATGCGTACCTGGATACGAATAGGATCCTGCGAGTAGGCGGTCGCATACAGAACTTAGCCGGTGTCGCCCCCGAGGTAAAACAACCTGCAATACTGGACGCGCGTAGTCATTACACCCAGTTATTAATGAGATGGCAGCACGAGCAAGCCGGCCACAAAGGACGTGAATGGGTTTGTAATGAACTACGACAGCGTTATTGGATATTGCGACTCCGGGGAGCGATTCGAAAAATCACTCGCGACTGTCGAAAATGTCAAATTGACAGAGCGAAGCCAATTCCACCCAAAATGGCGGTCTTACCGGACATCAGATTGGCTCATCACATACGACCGTTTACCAATATTGGAGCCGATATATTCGGGCCGATAGAAGTCACCGTGGGAAGACACCGGGAAAAACGGTACGGTATACTTTTCTGTTGTATGAGTAGTCGAGCCGTCCACATAGAAATCGTCCATTCATTATCTACGGACAGCACAATGATGGCAATAAAACGACTATGCGCACGCAGAGGGACACCGTCCGTAATATTTTCCGATAACGGAACGAGTTTTCACGGGAGCAATAACGAGTTGAAACGGGCACTGCAAGATGTCAATTTTGATGACGTAAGTTCGCAATGCGCTATGAAGGAAATAGAGTGGAGATTCAACACTCCGACAGCCCCCCATATGGGAGGTTTTTATGAGAGATTGATTCAATCCGTAAAAAAAGCTCTCTCCATCACTTTAAAGGAAAAAGCTCCTCGCGACGAGACATTACTAACATTAATGGCAGAGGCTGAACATTCGGTAAATTCTCGCCCGTTAACCCATGTTTCACTCGACAGCCAAGACGATGAAAGTCTCACGCCAAATCACTTCTTGATTGGTTCGTCATCAGGTCGACTCAACATAGGCGTGATTGACAGCGACAATCTTTGCCTCAAAAAACAGTGGCAAATAGCCCAAATAATGGCAAACCATTTTTGGTCGAGATTCGTACGCGAATATCTCCCGACGCTGGCGAAGAGACCAAAATGGCACGACGCGGTAAAACCCGTCCAGATAGGAGACATAGTCATCCTTGTGGACGCGGACCTACCCAGAAATACTTGGCTCCGAGGGCGAATAGAGCAAGTACATACCGCTCCCGACAGGCAAGTACGTTCAGTAACGATCTGCTGTCGCGGAAAATCATACAAAAGACCAGTACATAAAGTGGCAGTTATCTATTCTCCCCACCAAGAGGAAGTGAGAACAACAATTTCACCTCCCGAAGAAGAGGAGTGAGGAGAAACACTTGTCTCACGGAGAGGGGCATGTTGCGGGAAGAAAGATAAAATAACGGGCAGGCATGATGATGATAAACATCACAACAAATAGTGTGTCGTCATGCCTAAAATTCCGTGCACCTTCAAATTCCCCAACCTAAAAATATTATTTATGGCAGTAAGTGCACTATGCACACAATATAGGTATACCCGGATTAGCTCCACTAAAAGCGGGAGCTAATGGATGTTAAACTAAAAGTGGAATATTTACAAGCAAACGCTAAAATTTCGAAATTACACGTCAACCCGAAAATAACCTTCGCTCGCGAACAAAGGAAAACGTCGGAAAAATCCCAGCACGTGCATTTAAAAAGGGTAATAAAAACTCACCCTAAACACACCGCCGGCAAAAGGATTAAGCAACCCGTCGCCGATTGTAAAATCGACCCACCCCGCCAGCCAGGTAGGTACAAAGAATGACTCATATTTTGGGAAGCGCCAGCTTGAATATTGGATCACTAGAAATCCACAAAATTGCTGCCATGAAAATGTCTAAATGTTTAGAATAATTTAATTTAATTTTTAGACTAAGTCCGAGCCAAATCGGCCAATAAATGGTGAAAATATTTAAATTCAACCTAAAATAGGACATAGCAATAGTATATGATTATTAAAATGTATATAATAATCATAAGTTAATATAAGTTAGAGTTTAAGGTCGTATGTACACTCTTAACTTAGTAAAATAGTATACAATATTATAGTACATTAGCTTTACGGAAACGACATATAACAACGCGTCGGTCGGCGCCCGCGGGCGAGGCGGGGTGCAACCCGCCCCACCACTGGGCCGGCCGCAGCGGTCATACCTATATAAGGTTGGTTACCCGCCGATATCGGGGCAGATCAAATACCAGTGCCATCGGGCAGATCATTTAACAGTGCCTTGCGGGCAGATCACATTTAAGTGCCGGGCAGATCACACTTAAGTGCCGGGCAGATCATATTGTAACAGTGCTTTGTCAGAGATCATATCGGAGATCATATTTAAAGTAGAACTATTAGTACGTGCTTTGAAGCAAAAACGCAATTACTGTAAATTCGTAAATAGTGCAATAGACTACATTTTATAGGAAATAAAACTTTAATGGCTTAGAAGCTTTTTAAAACGTAAAAATTATTATTATCTTTTTTATTAACAATACAAACCTCGAGTGCATATCCTGGAAATACTACCTACAGCGGATTAAACACGACCCGAGCGACGTTAAAAACGAGGATTTCGACAACGCCGTCCGACGTCACCTTTAGCCTTACAACCTGAAGGGTTGAGTCTGTATGTAGGCCACGCGTGGGAAGGCCCCACATCTTGGAAGCCCCCACACCTTGGAAAGACACCACAATTCGGTTGTATCTTTTTAAATTTAATGTTTGTTACCTCAGAACTCTGCCATTTATGAACCGATTGGTTTTCTTTTTTTGAAAGGATATACTTTCAGTTTGGACCCATTTTCATCAAAATCCTGTTCCGATGATGGGATCCATGAATAATTGAGGAAAGTCTTTCAATATTATCACATGAAGTTAAAAATTTACATGTTAGTTCAATTCGCATGACAATACATTTTTTTCATGGTATGCATGGCCTGATTCTAAATCCTGGGTTGGTTCCCGAAGAGGGGACTCCACAGCGGTCAACAGCATAGACACGAAATTTTGCGTACTCATTCGGTTATGATAGCCAGTTCTAAGTTTCACCATGAAATGGCTGCTGCACCCAGGGTTGGCTTCCAACGAGGGAACTCCTTATCGGTCAACAGCACAGATACAAAATTTTGTATATGCATTCAATTATGATAGCCCGTTCTGAGTGTTACCATGACATGACTGCTGCACTTATAAAAAAATAGAGTCGATTTTCTTATAATTGTGTACAATACGGCACCTGGACACTATTAACCCTTCTAATAGGAGCATAATTTCATGGCACACCGCTACAATTTATTGGAATTTCTTGCAATATTGCCGCGCTCGACAAAAAGTACTATAACTATGGAACTACTATAGCAATCATAAAAAAATAACTGTGCAATGATCGCATTGAAATTTCATATATAGAATATTGAAATTTCATTTTGTAAAACAATTAGATAATTATGAATAAATATGAGAAATTCAAAAAAGTGAAAAAAACTCGGCATTTCTAACTTGTACTTGTATTACGGAAAAATACGGAAGCCTATTTAGAAATTGTAGACAATATAGTCATCTTTATTAGATTCTCTATCAAAGTTAATGTTTCGTTTTGCTTATTTACATACAAAAATATTTCGATATAAGCTCATAAACCAATAAAAATTTTGATGATTTCTCGAAAAAAAAGTATATGATATTTGACAATGGAATTTTACCAGAAATATCCACGAAATGACGCGCGAAATTATTCTAGCTCTAAATAATTCAACCAAATTTAGTCGCTATTTAGCCGAAGGGTTAATAAGTTAGTTTGTGAATTGATTTTTTATTATCAAATAATTTTCTTGCGAATTCTTTTTTATTTATCTACCCTGTTAGGGGATCTCTAGACGATCAAGCATGCTTGTCAAGTATCGCGTCGCGGGCTGGGAGGGGATCGTAAACCGCAGGATATATGCAATTATATTTTTAGATCACTGACCTTCAAGTTGGGCAGATTGCTAGGTTCGAGAAAAACTCGTCCCAGTAAACTGTGTCTTTTAGCGGCGAGGCCTGGGCAGCGACCAACGATGTGTATGCTGTCTTTCGGTTCTTCGCCACATATTCGGCAGTCCTTGCTCTCGGTCAAGCTAAGGTTGAATTGATGTGCTCTAAGGGTCGTGTGTCCGGTGAGGAGACCCATAGTGGTTCTGAGGTTCTTCTTGCTCATGTCAAGTAGGGCCTTGGTTTTCTTTGTAGTGGTTGCTCCATTATGGCTTTTACATGGCGACATCCCTGGCTCTGTTTCCAGGATGCCCGATGTTCCTGCTCCAAGCATTCCCTGTTGATTTTATTACCAGGCGTTTTTGGTAAATATTTAAAATATATATTTGCATATTTCCTGCGGTTTACGATTCCTTCCCAGCCCGCGATGCGATGCTTGACAAGCATGCTTGAACGTCTAGAGAGACCCTAACCCTGTCGTTGCAAATAGATGAGAGATGGTTCCATGATGGGCTAATATATTTCCTTGTAAAAAAATATTAAAATGTATTCAAAACAAGGAACTACAATGCTTAGCTATTTTTGTAGGATATTTGGAATTTTTCGTGCGCCAAGAAGGTGCCCGGCGCGGCCCTTAAGACAAAACCGTTTCTTTGGCGCTTACGGTGGCAATTTCCACGGGCGATATTAAACACCCGCTCTGATTTCCTCCGACGTCCCTGTCCGGGTAAACCCGGACGGATGGCACCCTATATGGTGATGACGGCAACTATATGCCAGAGTTATTAACTACTTCTCTGATCGTCTTACCTATTGTCCATTCTGTCTAACGGGCCCATGATGGCCCGGGGGGCTAACGGGCCCATGATGAGGTGGCCACGATGACCCATGTGTTCAGGGTCGGTCACACTCACGGGTCAACACCCATCCGAAGGCCTCCCCGCATGGGGTGCGAATCCTGGGTAGGACACTGGGTCAACTAGTCTCCCCTGGGAATCAAACCGACGGCCTCCCCGCATGGGGTGCAAGCCTGGGTAGGACACTGGGTCAACCAATCTCCCATGAGTCACGGGCGCTGATATCGGTTCATCCCATCGTATCGGGGTACGCAAGGACGACAACGCAAAACCTAGGCCCATTATTGTTCACTTCACAACGAGGCAGAGCCGCTCTAGAGTGTGGTCCGCGAAGAAACTGTTGAAAGGTACTAAAATCCTGATCACCGAATCTCTTACACCTTATCGACAGAAGATCTTCGCGAAGGCTCGGTTGCATTTGACGCGGGCAAGGTCTGGTCAAACGGGGGTAAAATCTTCCTTCTTTTCCCCGACGATTCAAGACGCTCCATTATATCCGAAGATCAACTCGACGCGGCAATCGCCCATTCCAAGTCACTCAGGGAAGCCTCGGAGCGGAATCCGGAGAAAACCATACGAAGAACTAGGCAAAGCAAAAAGTGATTGAAGCGAACTGATATCGTTTTCGTAATTAAGACTACTTGTTAATTACTTTGTTTACGTTTTACCAATTTGACAACTGACAGCCTGAAACTAGCCATAAACTTATTTGTTTAGCTCGGACAAAATGACCATAGACAGAATCTAAAATAGCAATGTACGCGCTACCTGTAAGGGATATTTTCATAGAGTTGTGCAACAATGAGTATGCGTAACTGCTCCCTAAACTGTTACTTCTCACTGAGAATCGCTTGTCTTCCTGAGTATTTTATCTACTTTTATCTCACATTATTTATGTAAAAATGTAGCGTTATTATGTAAAAATGTAGTGTTATAATGAGGTCCTCCGTGACTTAAGTAATACATATATCTAAACAAATACTTACGTAGCTACATTAAAAGTTTGTTGTACTCTAAATATCTGTCAGTGTCAGTTACTTCTTAATACCTGTTATAATGACTGTTCTAAATTTAATATGTTCACGCCTGATTGTCAGCCTATGGAGACCCCGACGCTCATTTTTAATTAGGTGTTTACCTACTCTCTGTATTTCTAATACCATTCGAGCAGTCGTGTTTTCCATGGGATGCAAATTAGGCGCTTCTTTTATTCCTTTATATCATGTTCTATTTTTGTAGTCATTTAATTTCTTCTTATTTTTATTTCTCTGCTCCCTCTATTTCTCTCAGTGCCTGCCTAGGTACTTATCGGTTAATTACTGTTAATATTTTTATTTCCATAATCCTATATGTTAGTCGGCAGGGTTATTGTGGCTTTCTGGATTGATATCTGGCAATCTGCGTACTCCTGTACAAGATATATACACTTACTACATTCAATAATTCCCGTTTGCTCTATATATACCTCTGCATACATTTATCTTTCATGTCTTTCTCGTATCTAAATCCTTCTCCGACCCGGTCTACTCCTCCCCCGCCCCTGTCACCCGTAACATCTACCCAATCATCTCCTTTCCTGTCCTTGTCTCCTACATCACCTACTTTAAATGCACTAGCGGGCGACAGTAGTGACTCTTACTTTTCATCATCTGAAAACCCACCGGATCTACGGTCGCTGCTGGTATCTAAAGTTTCCCGTCATAAGCATGCCTACAACATATGTCATATCAATGCCCAGAGCGTACCGGCTCATCACTCCGATCTAATAGCTTGCTTTGCTGAACCGGATTCTCCCGTTGACGCTGTTTTGATCAGCGAGACCTGGCTGAGACCGACTCTTCCAACCAATCTTTATAAATTGCCCGGTTTTACACTGATCAGAAATGATCGCAGTGGAAACCGACGGGGCGGTGGCGTTGCATTATACCTCCGTGACAAGACTCCATATAATATCATTGCATCCTCGGCTGGAATCTCGGCCATGGAATATAGTTTTGTTGAAGCGAAATTACGCGGTAAGACACTTCTAATTGGCGTTGTTTATTGTCCTCCCTCGACTAATTACTTTGCCGAATTCGATTGCCTGCTTTCGACAATCATAGGAAATTACTCCGATGTAGTAATCATGGGGGACTTTAACACTTGCTTAGCCTCAGACGACCATAGGAGCTCCCAATTTCGTAACTGCGTTGAATCCGTCAATCTCAACATTTTACCCCTGGGACATACACACTGCACGCCTGGTTGCCAACCAAGTCAAATTGACCACATGCTAGTGACTTGCCCTGACCGCATCCTTTGCCACGGCCAAATCGACGCGGGTGGCTTCTCAAACCACGATGCTGTCTACCTGAGCTACAGACTCAAACCCCAAAAAACTCCTAAGACAACCTTTTCCTACAGAGATCTGAGGCGGGTCGACTGGTTTGCTTTAAGAGAGGCTGTCTCGCAGGTGGATTGGTCGTGCGTCCTTAACAGCGACTCCATTGATTTCATGGTTGGTTACTTCTCCTCTGTTCTTACAAACGTCTATAATAAATTTGCGCCATTGAGAACAGTTTGTGTGAGACACGCGCCGTCGCCATGGTTAAATGACACCATAAGGGCTGCCATGGCGCTGAGGGACCGAGCTCATCGCCGCTATAAACGCAGACCGTCTGATGGGAGCAGGGAGAATTACAGACAACTGAGAAATCGATGTAATCAGCTATGCAGGAATGCAAAGAAGTCGTTCTATACCTCTCAGATTGCTGCTTCTGGCAACAATATCTGGAGATTCCTACGTCAACTTGGCTTTGGAAAAGTCCCAAATGAGGTTCCGTCCAACATAGATATCGAGGCTTTAAACTGTCACTTCGTCACTCCTACGGTTTCCATGAGCGCCGCGCTAAAGTTGGCTACTTTAAAATTCATAGAAACGAAACCGAGGGCTCATTGGCCGGCTTTTAACTTTAACTCGATTACCTCTGCAGTAGTTGATAAACTCCTGAGTGAAGTGAAAACCAAAGCAACTGGGAACGACGGACTAAATATTTCCCTACTACTACCGATCAAGGCTGAGGTATTGTCAGTAATTACGCACATTATCAATCATTCCCTTACTTCGTCCACTTTTCCAGCTGAGTGGAAGCGTGCCCTTGTTGTTCCTGTATCTAAATGCTCTAATCCTTCAGCTTGCAAGGACTTTAGACCGATCTCGATTCTACCAACACTTTCTAAATTACTTGAGCGAATTGTCTTCTCACAGCTGAACGATTTCCTCGAACAACATAGCATACTTAACCCTCTGCAGTCGGGTTTTCGCTCTAGCCACAGTACCACAACCGCCCTCACTAAAATTACTGAGGACTTCCGTGTTGCTATGGATCGCCGTCAGCTGACGGTCTTAATCCTCCTCGACTTCAGCAGTGCCTTCAACTCGGTAGATTTTGACCTTCTCTTAGCCTGCTTGCACAGTTTAAACCTATCTCCTTCAGTCACTGCCTGGTTTCATTCCTACTTACACGGACGCGAACAACGGGTATCGGTCAAAAACTTGCTCTCGAGTTGGTCGAAAATTATCGCCGGTGTGCCCCAAGGTGGAATTTTATCACCTCTCCTTTTCTGCTTGTTTACTATCTCCATCTCTGAAAATTTGTCTTGTAAATACCACCTATATGCCGACGACCTTCAACTCTATGCTAGTTTCGCTCCCATGGATGCGGCTAGTGCCATATCCGCATTAAACTCCGATTTAAACTCGATAGCGGTATGGTCTCGTAACCATGGCCTGCTTCTTAATCCGTCAAAAACCCAAGCAATCGTCATCGGAAGTCGCTCACTCATTGCCAAGTATAAAAATAATCTCCCCCTTATCAATATCGACAACGGCGTTGTCCCTTACATCAGTTCTGTGAAAGACCTTGGACTGCTTATTGATGAAAACTTATCTTGGCATCCTCAAGTAAGTGAGGTCAGTCGTAAAGTCTTTGGAAGTCTCCATTCTTTTAAACGGGTTCAGAATCTCTTACCTCTTTGTATTAAACGCCAAATGGCACAATCTTTTCTTTTACCGCTAATTAATTACGCTGATGTGGCCTACCTAGATGCGAATGAAGAACTACTCGATAAGCTAGATAGGGTTCAAAACGCGTGTATTCGCTTTGTTTATTCCCTGAAGAAGTTTGATCACATATCAAACTTTCGCAGGCAAATGGAGTGGCTACCCATTAGACGATGTCGGGAATTTCACATACTCGCCCTACTCTTCCGCGTACTACAGTCAAACTGTCCTACTTATTTGTATAATCTCTTCTCTCCGCTATCATCCCATGGTCTCCCATTGCGCTCTCAGGAAAATCTATTACTGGCTATACCTCAGCATTCATCAACTTTCATGTCTAGGTCTTTCGCAGTGCAAGCGGCCCGTCTCTGGAATTCCGTGCCTTTACCGATAAGACAACTTGAAAACCTGAGCGGGTTTAAAAATTCTTTAAAGAGACATTTACTCAACTTATGAATTCCCCCCTCCCCTCCCGTCTCCTTTGCTTGTCCTTATATTTCACTCCTCCCTTCAATACGAGTTGGCATACGTTACTAATCACTGAATTATATTTTATACTATGATGACTTTTTTGTAAGTGTATTTATTTATTACTTGTAAATTTATTTGCCCACATAAACCTTCAGTCACAATAACCCTGGCGGTATGGTCGGTAGATATTGCCACTTGGCAATAGGCCCACCACATTGTATTCTTTTGTGTGTGCAATAAAGCTTTTCAAACAAACAAACAAACAAATTTGGTCACAATTGGAAGTGAGGGCGCGAGTATCTCGAGCCCGCCGGGTTTATTCCTGGCTAACTCGCGGTAAGGCGTTGGACTCTCACGGGTTGTGACGTAGCTGAACGTAGAATTGTACTGTCCAAAGTCTTCTACGTTCACTGCAGGGCGACAGAACGACTAATCGTTAAAACGTCCTGTGGTGACGGGCTCGCCCGTTGTAGTCGACACCGCAAGATGTCCATTCTGTCTGACTCATGCATATTTATTAAGAAATACTCCTTGAATTTATTTTTCTTTGTCTGTCGTGATATTTTTAGAATAGCTTTAATAAGGTTTGGCATTTTATTAAAATGGAGGGAACATTTTTTCATGCTCATGCCATTTACAAAATATACACATATTATATATTCAGAGGTATTCTGGAATCACTTACTGAAGTCCAATGACACGCAATCGTATTTTACGGTTTCGGTGGGGGATGATTAGGATCCCTGTTAGTCTGATGTAGAGAATGACCAAAGTATTGGACGTTGGTTATAATGGCGTTTTATCGAGGCGGCAGCGAGGCGCAAGAATCAAACACAGTGATCTTGATCAGTTGTCTATTTATTCAGTACTGGTGAGCAAGCGGGTGTTCTTCGTTCAAGTATTTACAGCGATATAATGTTGAATTCTGACTTCGAATGATTATGTGCAGTGGTAACATTACAGGCGGGAAAATATGAATTGCTATTTGGCGGGGCAAATGAATTACAATAACGTGACGTAATCTGTACAGTATCATTTAATTTCAGTAAATTACATTTAAACTATAATATTTTACAAATAACTTTGCTCGGGAGCTAATGGGCCCATGCTGAGTTGGCCACGAAGACCCATTCTGTTAAGGGTTGGTCATACTCACGGGTCAACATCCATCCGGCGGCCTCCACGCATGAAGTGCGAGTCCGGGCAGGACTCTGGCCTTAGGGCTAGTTTCCCCTACGAGTCAACCTTCTGGCGCTCCTGGACGGTCTACACACCGTGCGGCGTAATCTAATCGATTGTGCACTCTGACTAACAGTTGGGGGAGTCTGAAAGCAGTACTGTTTTCTATAGAGCGGGGATGGTTGCAGACCTTCCGGCGACTGCTCTTGAAATGACCAGCGGCTACCCGATCCTGGGTGAACAGCCGGGCAAAGGATGCCATGGTCCGCGATTGATTCGGTTTACGCCGTTTCACCGCTTCGTAAGGGAGAGGACCGCGCAAGCGACCTCGAACTTGTAACCAGTCGAGAGACCGGAGTAATCTGGTTGCATTGGAAGTAAGGGCGTGAGTGTAAGCCCGCTGGGTAACATACTTGGTTCTCACGGATAAGACGTTGGCCTCTTACGGGCATGTGACGGAGCTTGACGGTGGACTGTGTTGTCCAAGTCTTCTGTGTTCACTTCACGGGAGATAGAACGACCAATCGTTAAAACTTCCTGAGGTGATGTGGCAACTCTATTTAAATACATTTGCTCAATATTTATGTAAATGGCACAGTGAAAATCTGTGACAGCAAAATCAATCATTAGTGCTGAAAACTTGTGACGTAACAGAGATATTAGTGTGGGGTGGCTTAGTATATTAATAAAAAGAGCCGAGATTGTATAATTAAACAACATGGAAAATAAATTGGGAAACGACGGAATACAATGAATCGATCAAAGCTAAATTTTAATTTACTTTCCCGCCAGAGGAATAGTATTGCGAACGAACTTCTTTGAGTGCGCGTATATATTACCCCACGACAACCCCCAAACGACATGCAGGCATTATTTGGTCATGGCAAGAGTCCAAAAGATTGTGGTTGAAATCGGTCCATCGGGAGGAATGCTGTTCAAAGTTCAATATCTAAATATTAGACTTAGAGACTTAAAATCGGTACTCAGATTCATCATTGGGCGGAAACCCAATGTGAAATATATCTATCCCAATGGATAGAATATCTGACATACAAGCAACACAAAGAATTTTTAAACGAGTACCTTTTCGCTAGCGATAAAGGGATCCCATTAAACCTACAGTGTACCGTCGAAAGTGGTACTCATCCAAGAATACATCTCGTTTAAACAATAAGCATTTCCCAGTCCAGTCCGGGAAAACCTTCCAGCTATGTAAGTGGCTTTTATTATTTTTATTTTTTCATCAAAGTGTCATCCTTTAAACGAATTCTTTAAAAAAATATTTTACAAAAAACCAATCAAATATTAACAATATTATACAATTTTATCTTATGTTTTGAACTCTTGTAAATATCATATAGCCTTAAGTATAAACTTCTCGACCAGAAATTACGATTTATATCTTATTTCATGGGAACGAGCAAATGAAGTATTTTATTTTTATTTTCATTTAATAGCTGGCTGATAGCGAGCCCAGCAATCGTATATCGTCCTTTTAAAGAGTGGATATATTCGAATTTCAAAACGAATTTTCGAAATGTCATTCCGCATTTAAGAGACGATTGATTGTGATTTTTTTCATTGTTTTTGCTTAAATTTGTCTTTAATAAAGACATTTTATTTTGGTTTGCAAAAGGATACGCTTTGTTTTTGAGATGTGGATGAAGGGCGATCGTTCGCTAGCGATAAAGGGATCCCATTAAACCTACAGTGTTCCGTCGAAAGTGGTACTCATCCAAGAATACATCTCGTTTAAACAATAAGCATTTCCCAGTCCAGTCCGGGAAAACCTTCCAGCTATGTAAGTGGCTTTTATTATTTTTATTTTTTCATCAAAGTGTCATCCTTTAAACGAATTCTTTAAAAAAAGATTTTACAAAAAACCAATCAAATATTAACAATGTTATACAATTTTATCTTATGTTTTGAACTCTTGTAAATAGCATATAGCCTTAAGTATAAACTTCTCGACCAGAAATTACGATTTATATCTTATTTCATGGGAACGAGCAAATAAAGTATTTTATTTTTATTTTCATTTAACAGCTGGCTGATAGCGAGCCCAGCAATCGTATATCGTCCTTTTAAAGAGTGGATATATTCGAATTTCAAATCGAATTTTCGAAATGTCATTCCGCATTTAAGAGACGATTGATTGTGATTTTTTTCATTGTTTTTGCTTAAATTTGTCTTTAATAAAGACATTTTATTTTGGTTTGCAAAAGGATACGCTTTGCTTTTGAGATGTGGATGAAGGGCGATCGTTCGCTAGCGATAAAGGGATCCCATTAAACCTACAGTGTTCCGTCGAAAGTGGTACTCATCCAAGAATACATCTCGTTTAAACAATAAGCATTTCCCAGTCCAGTCCGGGAAAACCTTCCAGCTATGTAAGTGGCTTTTATTATTTTTATTTTTTCATCAAAGTGTCATCCTTTAAACGAATTCTTTAAAAAAAGATTTTACAAAAAACCAATCAAATATTAACAATATTATACAATTTTATCTTATGTTTTGAACTCTTGTAAATAGCATATAGCCTTAAGTATAAACTTCTCGACCAGAAATTACGATTTATATCTTATTTCATGGGAACGAGCAAATAAAGTATTTTATTTTCATTTTCATTTAACAGCTGGCTGATAGCGAGCCCAGCAATCGTATATCGTCCTTTTAAAGAGTGGATATATTCGAATTTCAAATCGAATTTTCGAAATGTCATTCCGCATTTAAGAGACGATTGATTGTGATTTTTTTCATTGTTTTTGCTTAAATTTGTCTTTAATAAAGACATTTTATTTTGGTTTGCAAAAGGATACGCTTTGTTTTTGAGATGTGGATGAAGGGCGATCGTTCGCTAGCGATAAAGGGATCCCATTAAACCTACAGTGTTCCGTCGAAAGTGGTACTCATCCAAGAATACATCTCGTTTAAACAATAAGCATTTCCCAGTCCAGTCCGGGAAAACCTTCCAGCTATGTAAGTGGCTTTTATTATTTTTATTTTTTCATCAAAGTGTCATCCTTTAAACGAATTCTTTAAAAAAAGATTTTACAAAAAACCAATCAAATATTAACAATATTATACAATTTTATCTTATGTTTTGAACTCTTGTAAATAGCATATAGCCTTAAGTATAAACTTCTCGACCAGAAATTACGATTTATATCTTATTTCATGGGAACGAGCAAATAAAGTATTTTATTTTTATTTTCATTTAACAGCTGGCTGATAGCGAGCCCAGCAATCGTATATCGTCCTTTTAAAGAGTGGATATATTCGAATTTCAAATCGAATTTTCGAAATGTCATTCCGCATTTAAAAGACGATTGATTGTGATTTTTTTCATTGTTTTTGCTTAAATTTGTCTTTAATAAAGACATTTTATTTTGGTTTGCAAAAGGATACGCTTTGTTTTTGAGATGTGGATGAAGGGCGATCGTTCGCTAGCGATAAAGGGATCCCATTAAACCTACAGTGTTCCGTCGAAAGTGGTACT